>PVKU01007248.1:0-90477 GCA_004027475.1 Anoura caudifer
GTAGGTAGAAAATAGACAGGGGGAGGGCAAGAGTAGTGTGGGAAATGTAGAAGCTAAAGAACTTATGACACATGGGCATGAACTAAAGGGGGGAATGTGGGTGGGAGGGGTGTGCAGGGTGGAGGGTAATGAAGGGGGGAAAATGGGACAACTGTAATAGCATAATCAATAAAATATAATTAAAAAAATAAAAAATAAATATCACATATGCTCAGTTTTATTTAATTTTTCCAGAGCACTTCCCACACTGAGTTCTCCATGCTTCTGCTCACATTTCCTCTGATCGCTCTCTAGATGAACTTCATACCTGTGATCCTGGGGCTTCTCTTCCCTCCTCCACTGTGTTGGATGTCCTGTTTTTAGATTTTACGCCTTTCTATTCCTTGATTTTTTGCTCTCATTTTACTGGCAGTTAATATCCCTACTACAGCTTCACACATGTTTAGAAGTTTGATTTTTGTATAAAATTCTAGCTTAATAGGAGTCTTCCAAGGGGAAAAAAAAGTGGCCTTCCTTGATCTTTTTTTCTTGTTTAATGTTGTTTGAAGAGCTTTAATGACATTCTGAGATTTAATGCTTTACCCGGAGTCCCTTCTCTCTCTCTCTCTCTCTCTCTCTCTCTCTCTCTCTGTCCTTCGAGTCTTTTCTTCGTGCTCTGACTTTGTAGCATGGTGTAGCCTTTCAACAAGGCAACGTAGTGCTGAAGGTGCAGAATATTTTCTCGCAATGAGTATTAGATAATTTCCTCTCCTTTCTCAGGAAGTATGAGAAGTGGTTTCTATTGGCTAGTGCTATATTATGCCCACGTCACAGGAAACCATGTTTATTCCATGAGAGATACATGTTTCATAGAAAGCATTAGCAGATATCAAATTATAAGACATGTACACACAGTTACACTCAGACTCTGAGAGGATACCAAAAGGACCCTGTGGAAAAGTGTATTTATATCCCCACCCAGTCTATCATTTTCCAATGGTTAGTTCTATGGACGTTAGCTGGTTTCAAAGACCTGCTAAAAGAAAGAGAAGAATCATACTGTATTTGGGATGACAATTTTTACACAGAGATAATTGAAGGTTATTTCTCTTACACTCTTGAGTCTTTGGAATTTAACATGATTAGTAGATTTGTGCAGGGGAGAGAAAATACTTTTCAAGAGGTGCTGAAGAAGTCTCTGTTTGGAGTTTTGGAGGCATCATCATCTTTTGGTGCAAATTGTGCTTAGAGAATCAGCTGCGTCACTGGCTTTCTTGACAGTGAAGACTAGTCCAGACTGCTATCTCTCAGGACTGACACTACTGGCTGAGCTGTAAAACACTGTGGGATTTGTCTGGCCCTGGGTCCTTCACCTGTTAATAGGATTGTCAGGAGACAAAGTGCTTCCCTAACAAATCAACTCACTCAGCATCTCTGACTCTTAAACAGCAGCGTGGTTGGACATAACCCTTTGAGTCTTCTTGATTAAGGGCGGGGAAGGAGGAGGTTGAAAACTGTATCCTAGATTTTAATTAATTAATAAAATCTTATCTAGATACCCAAGACATCAGCCTTATCCTAGATATCCTAGTATGATAAATTTTCTTATTAAGCTACAAATACTTTCTTCAATTTTGTGTTTTCCCTATAACTGGGTACCCAGATTTTTATGGGTATATACTCATTTTTCATTTTGTACAGTGAATATTTTTATTAAAAAGCCTTATCCACTGAATACTTTTAAATGGTAAATTTTGTTATGTTTTTTAATGACAATTTTTTTAAAAGTCTTACCCACAATTTGTTTATGAGTATTGTTAAAGAAAAGAATTACTCAGTGACATTTGTTGGAGCTCAGTAAGGAATACTTTATTCACGGGGGAGGGGCATGGCCATGGATGTATGGGCCACTGCAGTGGGGTCTGGCAATGAGGGAGAGAGCTTGGACTCAACTCTGAATTCAAGAGTGAAAAGTGGGGATTTATAGCCCAGGCTCAGGCCAGGGGCAGTGGGGGTCAGTGAATGAAAAATCACTAAGAGGAAACATCGGAGTTAAGGGGGATTCTGGTCAAATCAACCTAAGGGATTCTTGCTGAAGGCAGGCCAGGTGATCAGACGTCACCTGGGGGGTGGGAGGAGGATGAAGAACCTGATTACATATCAAGGGTGGTCCGATATGAGGGGGCAGCAGGGGCTCTGACTAAACTGACTTAGCAAGATTCTTGCTGAAATGGGACAATGCAGAGACAAACAAGGAAGTCCAAAAGTTGAGGTCTAGCTGAAAAGTTCAGGGGCAACTGCCTAGAGTCTGGTCAAGAAGTGAATCTTTATCATGTGTCAAAATTTTATACCAAGTTTATCCTGAAGAAGAAGCTTACATGTAAGCCAATTCAAATATTTCTGTCTTGATAGTGTCTATAAAAATTCATTAATAATCATGGTAACACTGAATACCAAAAATGTCTATATAAAGACAATTAGATTTTTGTGAAAATGGATCATGATTATTTGGCTCCATCTAAAAATAATCAATTAGTCAGAGTTTCCAGAAAGAACTCTTAGGCTTACTGTAATCTATCAACAATTTATTGGGAGTGCTATTGTTTTCCCAAGAGAGCTGACTCCATCAGATTATAAAAGTTCTTTCTAAGTTCAGTTTGGTGCCCCACCTCCTCACCTCTGCTCTCGCAAAACATCTGGGAATGCATTGGGTCTATACGTGTGTACACAATGCAGGATCTCCTGAAAGAGACTTAGGAATCCATGTCCTGGTGGGAGAAAAATCTTTGTTCTGTCTTTCGTAGACTTGGGCGAGTATGTTAAACTTTTTGTGCCTCAATTTTTCAACTGTAATATGAAGCCAACAATTAGTAATCGCTCTATCAATAACGTGGTTAGTGCAATAATCATAATCATCCTCTGCATTATTTTTTAAACAAGAGAACAATTCCATTCTACTTATTTCCTTTTCAGTAAGTTTCAGCCCTTGAGGGACACAGCATTACATGATTCTGAGCCCAAGGGCTTTAGCAGGAATTTAGCGCAAACCTTGCCCATCTCCAAGAACACGAGCTCCCTTTGCCCAGCTGACTCTGCTTTTATTCGGTTTGCCACCAGGGGTCACTGTGTTGTTCTTTGCTTTGCACACATATGCACGTCTTTGGCCTAGAATTCAGTTTCATCTCGAGCATAAACATCTTCAGTTTTAAGAAGAGCTGTGCGCCTCTGGGCCGGAGACCCCGCCTACAGCCAGCAGGAATGGCCTTGTGACCGCAGCCGCCCAGAATATGTGTTGTCACAGAGTCCTGTCCCCCGCAGGCCGCCACAGGCTCCGGGGCAGCAGAAAGAGCCTCTGCATTATTTTTGACAAAGGCATTTCTTCCACAGTTGTGGGCTATTTCTTTAACCCTTTTGAAATTGAGCTGGCTTAAGGGCGTTATGATTACAAATACGCTGCCCCCATCACTATCGCGCGCACGCCCCTGTGGCCATGGCGCAGGGATTTCTATGATGTGCAGAACTGGACGTGCACTCGCTACACTGTAGCGTTTAGATGCCTTTCCTTTAAGCGGATCCTGAAAATTTGCCTTCCACAGAGTGGTACCAAATTATATTCCATTTTTCTCTCAACCTATCAATGTCCCTTTCTTTACCTACTTGCTGGCATGTCCATCTTTCCATACATCTATGTCTGGTTTTCTAATAAAGGGAGCAGAGGCCCCCTGGCTTCTCTAAGGGAGACGTACAGCGAAAGGACACTGTGGACATCACAGGGATATTCTATTGCATGCGTTGGAGAGCTTAACTCTCAACAAATTGTACCTCGTGCTTCAGCCGTGCTGAATAAGCTGTAGTGCTCACCTAGAGAAGCCTGCAGCTCTCAGGCGCAGCCCCTTCCTTCCGAAATATTACCCATTTTTCCCAAGAAGACACGACCACCTCTGCCTCTGTGTCCTCACTGTACCCTTGACACTTTTTACCACTAGGCCTATCCATGGTACCTCCTTGTTTTCCGAATCCCTGTGTCTCCACTGGTGTGAGATCTCCTTGAAGGCTGAGGCCCTCCCTTGAAATGCCTTTGTTTCAGTTTAGTGGCTTTGTTCTGCTCCCTGAATGTCGTATGCTCGTGGGTGTGTTCCAGGTGACCAGAAGCTAATGAAGGGTGATCAACACAGCACGTTCATGCGTGGCTATGGCCTTAATTAATGTGTTCTTGATGATGGTAGTGCACAGGCTCCCTGCGGCTGGGGGGCGGGGTCAGGGGGGAGGGGAAGCATCAAGACACTGTACTGGGACAAAGAGGAGTCCGTAGTGCACACAGCACAAAGATGGGGAAGGGGCTGGCAGGATGGCGGCAATGTTATTCCAGACTCTCCAAGAAGCAGATGTTGAGTAAATGCACACAGACTTTATTAGGGGAAACACCTGTGTGAAGGGTACTAGGAAGGTACTTAGGACGGATGGGAGAGTCTTCATGCTATGAAGCAAATCCGACTCCAAGTAAGGAAGAGAGGGAGAGAAGGCTGGGTGAAGTGTCCAAGACCGCCTGCCATGAAGTCTAAATCCATCAAAGCCCTGTGGAGTCACTGAGCCAATTCAGCCAACAGAGAGTCCCGTGTCACCCAGGAATGGGTCTGTCTTGGCATCCCTGCTGTGCGCTGCCATTGGCAGGGAGCGCCCCGGGGGAGCTGTGGCCTCAGAGACGGATTTTAAAGCACAGCAGCTGGGGTGCTCAGTCAGTTAAGCTCCACCGATTAGGAAGGTCTGCAGGTAAGCTCTCGTGGCCCTCACAGGAGCCAAACCCAGAACAGATGTAAGACGACCACACCAAGGCATTGGCTATTGGCAAGTGCGGGAAACAGAGGAAAGAGCAATGGCTTCTCCTTTTGGTTCTGTGAAGGCTCGCATCTCTCCACCTTTTTTTCTTTACCTTTAGTTTGAGCTGTAACTGGCAATAAGAAATTAAGTGGCTCTAAGAGCCACAGATGTGATTTCCTCTGGGCCCTGGGCTGCTCTCCTGAGAGATAGCACCTCGGTAAAAACCATCCTGTTTCTGATAGGTACGGCGTCGTTTCTCACTCAAGACTGCGTGGTAGGTGAGCGTGCACAACGGTGACGGAGACGGAGGGCTGGCTTCTGTCGTGGAAGGCAAGGAGGGCAGAAAGACGGTGGCGTAGAAGGAAAGCATAACCAAACACCACTCTATTGAAAAAAACAGAAGTTAAATATGTAAGCAGAGTGGATGGCTGAGGGCGGTATCTGTATTCCATTGAAGACAAGCGAGATTAGTTCGATAAGAAATGCTGAGAGAATAAGTGAATGTCCTCCTCAGAAAGCAAGAAAGAGTGAGTTCAGAGGGATTGGAGAATGACAAAAACTGGTGCCCATCAAATAGAATAATAAAGCACCCCAAAATAGAAGAGATCTGAAATACAAAGAATATATTCAATACCTGGCCATTATTCAGCGACTGCTATGTTGCTCGGCATTCTGTAAACTATCTCAGTGCTTCCCACAAGGACGTGAGGTAGATTTTATTATTATGGTGTTACAGATTAGGAGTTTGAGAGTGGCTTAAACACCTGAGCACCCATATTTGCCTAAAGTAAAAAACAAAACAAAAGGGAAGTAGCCAACCCGGAACCTACTGCAGAGTGGGGACAAGCAGCCGTAACTAATACAGTAACGGCCCATGATGCCTATTTGAGTCTTTGGGGCCAGATGTTTTTAGGATGTCAGCATTTGTCATTCTTTTAGGATAGTGATATAAAGCACAGCTTTTATATTACATGACCATCCAATGAGGACTGAGACGGTATCCTATAATCAAATATGCTGGAGCCTATAAATGCAGGCACCACTTCTCTTGTCCAAGGCACTTCCGGCTCGTGAAATGGGGACCACAGCATTTGGAGTGTTTATCCAGGTGCTGGATATACAAGTTCTGTTCCTTCTGGAAATACAAGTTCTGTTGCTCCTCCTTCCAGTTCTGTGGAAGCTACTGCGACTCCCCCTGCTTTTGCTCCCCCTTTGGCCTAAGCTCTGGAAGCTGGGACTGAGAGGATAGCAGGGCCTCCTCAGGAATCTCTTCTCCTTCCCCTGCTCTGATGAGTCCGTGCCGGGAAGGCGATACTGGGAGAGCGGATTGGGGTTCTCCACACTGCAGGACTGTCCGTGGGCAGGCGAGCCCCGTCACACCCCTGCTGACACTGAGATCTCAGGCAACAGTGGAGGAAAGGTTCACCCTTGGTGTCTGGCCCACTCGGGCTATGTATCGGCTCCTGGGGTGACCTGCACTTATCTGGCTTCAGTGAAAAAAGAATGATGTCTGAATTCCAGGAAGCTGAGCTTAGTGCCCAGGCATCAGGGGCTGATATGCCTGGTATGGCTGCCGGTGGTTGGCAAGGCTTCAGAGAGCTGTTGAGGCGGTGTGGACACTCTTGTGATTGCCAGCTGATAAAGGCAGCGTCCACTGAAGACATGTAAAAACCCTGCAATGAAACATTTCAAAGACCCAGCCACGCATATCAACCAAAGAATCGCAGAACCAGATTGTGTCTAAGGGACCTAGTCCAGTAAGCTCTCCTTTCAGGGTTTCCCCCTCAGACATTCTTCATGAGGAGACATCTGTCCCAGCCTTGAATGCCTCCAAGGACAGAGCGCTCTTTCCATAACAAGGCACGCGACTCCCATCACGGGTCAGTCGGGCCAGTTGGCAGAAATCGCTCTCGTCATGAAGTCTGCCTAGGCCTTCGTGTCATTATGACCCATCGGTGTTCGTTCTGCCCTCCAGCCCCACAGGGTCTAATTCCAGTTCCACAGGACAACCGCTCCAATATTTAATGATACTATATTAATGGGTAGTCTTTTCTTCTCAGGTGCTTTTTTTTTTTTTTTTTCATAAAATACTCCTTCAAAACACTCTGAAAACTAGCAAAACTATGTCTTTCAGAAAAGAAGTTGGCATCCAGAAGTTCTCTTAGAGCCAAGTCATGCCACGGCCACTGGCACATGGGCCTACTTTTTACACTTGGCTCAGCTCTCTAGGCAGTTCCTTGGACCTGCCGATTCGTGAATGTGGCTTAATTTGCTCAGGGTGAACCTATGCTGGCTACCAGTGCCCACCTTTTCTCTGTACTCACACACTATCTAATTAATGTCAATCCAGCCTTAGTTTTCGAAAGATCAAAATAAAAATGTGCTGCTCTCTATACATTAAAATATATTATTTTCATTATTTTGAAAAACTAACAATTGCTATTTTCCAGACCCTAGACAGCTCTGTGGTATTCAAGACTTTGAGAAGCTGGCTCTGTCATTCTCTTGAATGGAGTTCGCCTGAGTCTGGCGAATTGTCTTCACTTAAAACGTTCAGATTTTATCCTCCTATCTTTTCCCACATGATTGTTTTCCCATTCTCACCAGGAATGTAAGGGGCGCCAGGGAGTCCCGCAGCCCCACCTCGATAGCTAAAGGCCGCAGGAGCGGCCTTCCTGGTCCAGTCTTCTGAAACAGAGGTAGAGCATAGAGAAGACTCATTTTTTTTCCCACTTTAACCTTTTCTACGAATTTTAGGCCATTCTGGGTCTTATTCGTTCCTGCAGAAATTTTGCTCTTCATAGGCATTCAATAAATATATGTAAACACTAATTTTTAAATAATAATTTATTAATTTGGTCCATCCACTTAAAGGTAGTGTCTGATGCTTCCAAGTCCACAGCCAAGAACGCTGTTGGAAGGGGCTGGACATGTTCCGAAGAACATTCCTCTAGGCCCTCCAGGCATCGCCATATCACAAGAGGTCCTGACCAGAGCTGGATGAAGGACCCTGAGTGCATGAATGAGGGAGCCATCTGGATGGGGCTCGCTGTGCAGCGCCTAGTGAGGGAGAGACAGGGCTGCAGTGAAAGCTGGAGGGACTTGGGGAACTCTCTTCGCTGGCTGCTCCAAACAGAAACTGACATTCCTTCCCCTCTCGATTCATACTCAGCTGGACATGGGAAAAGCAGGGACAGAGGCACCCAGCTGGAAAACAGCTCACAGCCAGTGATTCTCTGGTTATCTGTGAAGATGGGGCAATGGGAATTCGCAGACCTACTCACACCTAGAGCTTGGAGGCTACAGACATGTTGGTGGGATCGCATAAGAAGCAGCTTTGTTTAGATTGAGAATAACTATTATAATTTGGGCTGCGTGGGTCTGGGCAATTTTACACTCTCCACCCTCTTCTCTTTGCTTCTGCGAATGGTATTGCTGTGGAAAGGACGGGGATGGAAGTGACCAGGCTTGGGGTTTGCCCTCTGTAAGCCTGACAACTCCACTTAGCTTCTGAGAAGGCCCTCCCTTCCCTTGCTGCAGAGCTAAGGCAGGGACTCCACGTTCCACCCATGGAAGCCAGAGGTGGACACTGTCACAGTGAATAAAAACAACCCACACAAGTCACACATTTGGGTAACAGATGCTTGCAAAGACACACTTTCCAGCACCCACCAACGTTTCAGTCCCGGCCAAGCAGAAAACCCGGGGGCCTCGTGCACTGGGACAACAGAGTGACATGACTAAGGCACACCACCGTGGGCCACACACCTGCATGCAATGGCTGCAGTTGGGGAGCAGAGCCGTCCCCCCACTGGTCGTTGCTGTATTAGTGTAGGGGACCTGATCATCATTCTTCTGACAAGGAAGGAGAGGTGTGGAAGGACTTGTCTCCAAGTGAGAGCCTCGGGGTGGAAAATGCAGGAATATAGGCTATTCACATGGGGGCTGTGGCAGGTGTATCTGGCGTGTGACTGTGACTTGAAGGTGAGAAATGCTTCTCCTTTTGCTAATGTGGACACCATGGAAGTCCTGGTTCTCCCATCTGCTCATCAGGCCACAAGTCCAGGAGCAGCACCAGGCAGCGTAAGGAGTTACAAGAATGGGTGTCATATCAGGCAGCCCTGAGAATAGGACCCAGCGCAGAGTGGGGCAAGCCACTGAGTGTCTTCATTTATAAAATGGGGACAATTGTGCCTGCTTCCCACTCTGGGCTGGTTGTGAGGAACAGTGGAGCAGTGCACACCAATGTGCCTTACAACTGCACACCTATATGCCCTTTTGAGACTCCCTACACGCGGAGAGAACCAGGAGATTTTGGGCTTTCCTACTTTTTCCTTGGTCCAGATTGCTGAGTGCATGTTCCAGCCTCTCCTGCAGGCGGTCATTGATGCAGACAGAGTCCTCCAGGCGCTGGCGCAAGTTCTGGATTTCAACAAGGTTCTTTTCCAGCAGGTCAGCCCCTGTCGCAGACCACCAGGACATGGAGAGGAAGAAGATGGCTGATCACTCATGGGCAGGTGTGGGGCCTGCCCAGGGGTTCTCTGCAAGATCCCTGCCCATCTCTATACTCGTGTCAATTTCCTCCACTCACCTGGGTACCCAGAAAGCACCAGGCAACTTTATTTAAGTAACACCTGGGCTTTCAATCACAAGATGGTCCTCTGTAAGGAAATGCTACAGGGCTTCCTCCCAGGCAGAGACTGAGGACATCTCAGGGAGGTGGACACCAGGCTGGAGACCAGGGTGGCAAACTGCTAAAGGCCTCAAGGTAGGACTGGCCTAACAGTGATAAAGGTTGTCTACCTTCTTTGTTCGAAATCCAGAGCCCCCCCCCACCTTATATCTCGCTTCCCTGATGACCCATGACCTTTAACATCCACCCACTCACAGAAAAGCTAAGGTAAATGCATGTGAAATTGGATCAGGCTGTGAGTAATGAGTGATACTTAATGTTCGTCTTCTACTAGAAGCAGTTTTTGTTCTGCTTCTTTGTTTTTCAGTTCAATTGTTGATAGATATGTATTTATTACCATTTTATTATTCATATTTTTTATCTTTTTTTCTCCTTCTTAGACAAGACCCTTTAACATTTCATTTAATACTGATTTGGTGGTGATGAACTCCATTAGCTTTTACTTGTCTGGGATGCTGTTTATATGTCCTTTGATTCTAAATGATAGCTTTGTTGGGCAGAGTAATCCTTGCTTTTCATCATTTTGAATATTTGTTGCCAATCCCTTTGGGACTGCTAAGTTTTTGTTGAGAAATCAGCAGATAGTCTTATGTGAGTTCCCTTGTAGGTAACTAACTACTTTTGTCTTGCTGCTTTTAAGATTCTTTTTATTTAATATTTTGCATTTTAATTATGATGTGTCTTGCTGTGGGTCTCTTTGGGTTTATCTTGTTTGGGATTCTCTGCGCTTCCTGAACTTGTATGTCTATTTCCTTCACCAGCTAAAGGAAGTTTTCTGTCACTACTTTTTCAATTAGGTTTTCAATTTCTTGCTCTCTTTCTTCTCCTTCTGGCACCTCCATGATGTGAATGTTGGTATGCTTGAAGTTGTCCTCAGGTTCCTTACACTATCCTCATTTCTATTGGATTCTTTTGTTGTTATTGTTGTTTCAGTTGGGTGTGTTTTTTTGCTCCTTATATTCCAAATCACTGTTTTCTTAGCTTCAGTTACTCTACTGTTGATTCCCTGTAAATCATTCTTCATTTCAGTTAGTGTATCCTTCCCTTCTGACTGGTTCTTTTTCATAGTTTCAATGTTCCTTTTTATGCTGTTGAAGTTCTAAGGTCATCTACTCTTGCCCTAAGTTCATTGGGCATCCTTATAACCAGTGTTTTGAACTCTGCATCTAGTAGATTGCTTGTCTCCATTTTGTTTAGTTCTTTTTCTAGAGTTTTGTTCTGTTCATTTGGAACACGTTTTTTTTTTTTCTCCTCATTTTGGCAGCCTCCCTGTGTTTGTTTCAAGCACGTCTCCCAGGCTTGAAAGATTAGCCTAATGTAATAAGTGTCCTATAGGGTCCAGTGGCACAGCCTCCCCATTCACCCAAACTGGGCACTCCAGATATGCCCCTCAATAAGGGCTGTGTACACCCTCCTATTGTAGTTGAGCCTTAATTGCTTTTGGTACATCTACCAGAGGGATTTACCCCCACAGGTTGATCAACTGTAAGGACTGGCTGTGACCACTGTGGAGGATCAGCTTTGCAGGGGCTCACCCCATGGAGCAGAACTTACTTCAGTGGGGTTCTGTTGACTTGCTGAGTCTGTTGCTTGAGTATGTTGCTTGTGGAGTTGGTTGGGTAATGCTTTGACATGGTCTGAGGTTGTCCATCTGGTGCACTGGCTCTGGAGCCTCCCAGAGGTGCAGGCCAAGGTCATCCACAGCCTGCATTCTGCCTGGGACCACCGGTCTGAGCTAAAAAGCAATATGCAGATGGGTACCACTGGTGCTGGCCTTGGAGGTGCCCAGGCAGGGCCAACCTGTGACCCAAGGCCAGCTATGGCTACTGCTGGGCCTGGGGCTACTTAGCCAGAGGTTTAGGGCCAGATATTGTTTGTTTGAGAGATTTGAGCAAAGTCTGAAGCATGAGCCAAGACAGGACATTCTCAAGGAAAAGCCACTGGAAACAGTTTAGATGGGCCCAAAAGTTGGTGGGATGGGGTTTCAGGGAATCACAGCTAGGGTGATGCAGACTCAGATATAGTGCCTGCCTGCCAGCTCTGTAGGGGAAAAGCTCAGAAAAGGAACAATGGCCTCTGCCAGCATTTCTGTCAGGGAGAAAGCTGCCCCTCCAGCTCTTGCTCTGATGCCAGACACTTCAGTTCTTCTCTGTATGCCCCTGGTGTCTTTCAACCTGCTGCCCCAGCTCTGGAACTCAGAGTGTGTCTGAGTAAGTCTGTGTACAGGCCCTTTTAAGAGGAACTGCCTGGAACTCCAGAAGCCCTCCATCTCTCTTAGCCACAATCCCTGCTGGTTTTTACAGCCAGAAGTTATGGGACTGTTCCCAGCCCTGAAACCCTAGAGAGGAGGCCTGGTGTGGGGCTGGGACTGCTTACTCCTCAGGGGGACCTCTGCAGCCAAGATATCCCTCCTGACTTTTATCCACCACATGAGGGTGTGGGACCAGCTTGTTCCACATCTCTGCTCCTCTTACTAGTCTCAATGTGGTCTCTTCTTTATATTCTTAGTTGTAGGACTTCTGTTCAGCTGGATTTCAAACCATTCTGAATGATAGTCATTCTGTAGTTTAGTTGTATTTTTGATGTGGTTGTGGGAGGGGAAGAGTACTGAATTTTTACCTACCCCGCCATTTTTACCAGAAGCCTCTGCGAGAATTTTAAATGATTTATTGTTACACTATCTGGGTCCCAGAAACTGAACTGCTCCAAGCCATTTCTCTATATGGCTGCACCCTTTGCCTCTGGGTGCCAGGATCACTGACTCCAAACCTAATGGCAAAGCTGGAGAGGCAGGACTGACTTATAGTTGTATACAGAGGGTGTGTGTGTGTGTGTGTGTGTGTGTGTGTGTGTGTGTGTGTAAACAGTCTCCCATCCTATAATAGCTCTTGACCTAAGGAAGACCCTCCCATGGAAGTCTGAGTTTAGAATTCTAGAACAGTCTAAATTTAGGTTGTAGACAATCTAAGCAGTTTGTAGTCAGAGAGAAGGGAGCACATGAACATGGAACAACTCACCCTTTCTGCAGAGAGCCTCAGAATGCCCCTGACTTCTGGTAGTCTCCTGCCCAGAGTGAGTCCCTAGGTAAGGGGCATGGGAGAGGCTCCTGGAAAGGCCCTGCACTGAGGTGGAATCTCATTCTCTGACTAACCCATGGGATGTTGCCCCATCATCTTCTCACCCACTTCTGTGAGCCAAGATCTAACAGAGGGATGAAAAATCCTCTGGCCAGGAAATAAAGGTGTCATTCCTGTCAATGAG
This sequence comes from Anoura caudifer, assembly GCA_004027475.1. NCBI lineage: Eukaryota > Metazoa > Chordata > Mammalia > Chiroptera > Phyllostomidae > Anoura > Anoura caudifer. Next base: position 12,752 of record PVKU01007248.1, read on the forward strand.
CTCTATTTCACCAACTGCTCCTTTGTGTTGTACCAGAGGAGGTGGAGTTGGGCTGGTGGAAAGAGGAGAAGGAGGACAGATGCCCAGATGCATTCATTTTCTGAGGCCTCATCTCGTCTCCTGGGCTGCTGCACCCATGGTGTCCAGGGTCTGGTGTCCTGCTTAGCTGCCTGGTGCCACTCGGAGTATAGAAGGGCTGGGCAGACCTGGCTCCTGAACGGCTGCTGGATGATGAAGCTAGACCAGTAGGAGTGGCTGGGCTGTCATCTGGCCAGAAAGAAACATAAGTGAGAAAAAAATGGGGAAGTCAGAAATGAAGAAATGGTTTAAAGATACTCACACCGGGCTGCAATGTTCTCCAAAAATCCACTCATACCTGGAACCTCGTATGTGACCGTATTCAAAAATAGGTTTTTTTTGTAGATATAATTAGTTATGATGAGATGATAATGGATTAAGATAGACCCCAAATTCCATTATAAGAAGAGGACAGGAGACCAAGAGATAAAGAAACACACAGGAGAAAGAACCATGTGACAATGGAGGCAGAGACTGGAGTGGCACATCTACAAGCCAAGGAATGTACCCAGCAACCACCAGGAGCGAGGAGGGGGCACAGAGAAGGGGGATTGCCCTGCTGACACCTTAATTTCCACCAGAAAATTCTTGCCTCCAGAACTGCGAGAGAACACATTTCTGTTGTTTTAAGACACCAGGGTTTGATCCTTTGTTATGGCAACCTTAGGAAACTAATAGAGTAATCCATGGAAGGAAGTCTATAAAGTGGATGCCAGCGATCCCAAGCCTACTGTTAAATATCAATTAGAAACTCATTTCCCAAGGACTGCACATTTTGCCCCAATGTTACAGGCACTCTCTGGCCTATGACATCAGGGAGTAGCGGTTAGGTGTAGTATCAAGGATCACAGTACACACACATGAAGTACAGGGGCCCCTCTCCAAGCTCCCTCTATCATTCTCAGTGCCAGAATGATCCCAGGGAGGTACTTGGGAAATGCCTCCTCCAACAGCAGGACCCATTGCCAATATTAGGAACAAAAAGACTAAGAGAATGAAGCATTTGCTGGTCTGTAAACAGGTGGTCTATTCACCCAACAGTCTGTGCCCTTGCCAGCAACACACCAGCTAACCCTTCATGAATTGTTCTCGACTAGAGGTGCAAGAGGAGGAAGAGGAAGGGGAAATGCCTCCACTTCTGGCCAAGGTGCAGGAAACCTAGACAGGGTAACTCCTTCCTGGGGACCCCCACCCCTCCTGCCTCAGCTGATCTGGACCCCTACGGAGGCTGCGGGCTGTCTGAGTGAGGCAGGTGGTGATTTGGACCCCACCAGAATGGCTCATGAGATTGCAAAAATAATTCATAAACGTAGTTCAGATGATCCGGCTCCTGTCCAAAGAATGACTGGAGCACTTCTGCGTGGGGGATTGTAGAACCAAAAAATATATGCATCTTACAGCTCAGTGATGCCATGAAAACGTGGCCACATCCTTTGCTGTCTCCCTTTGAGGGAAAAAACCCCAACAGGGTGGCAGGGCCACGATTCTGAGAAAAGTTTAACAGTCTGCCTCCTTTCAAGGATTATTGTCAAGGGCATAAAGCAGACATGTTTCTGCCTGGAGCAGGCAGGAGCGAGGTCCTTGTTTCACCTCCACCAGGTCAAGTTCCTCGAGGGAACTGCACACTTAAATCAGTATCCAGTAGGTCGCTCCTCCCCCAGTTCATGTAATAGCAGCTGCTAATTAATAATAAGCCATTGGCCTCTAAGAGGATATTGACATCAAATGGGAAAAAGGAGGGCTTCCCTCTCCCTCAGGGAAGACAGAGGCAGCAGAAAATAAGGCTGATGCTCTCGGGAGTACCTCCTCAGAGGCCACACCTGCAGTGCGCAGCAGGAATCGCAGGTGAGGGGAAGGTGTGCTTGCCCTTCCCCTGCTGTCTCTCCGGGCAGTGCTGAGATTGAACCAAGTGCCCCTGGGCAATGGAGTTCAAGGATGCACATATAACTCCCTTGGGCCCCTTGGAAGAGCTCACATGCATACGAAGGGCAGTCCATCTGCTTACAAGTTTTCGGGTGGAAGGGCAGTGTGTGCAGGATCTTGTCTCATTTGCAGAGGCTAGGCCTTTGGGCTGAGCTCGGGGGCAGAAAGAGCAGACTGGCAAAACCCTGGCTGCAGAAGTCCAGCAAAAGAGTGTATGAGGCACTCTGTCCCTGCCTGGTCCCTGCCAGCCCACGCTGCGGCACGGTGGACCGCCCGAGCCTCCGAGTCAGGCAGGCTCGCAGCAGGGCCTCTGGTCAGTCCCCTGACTTCACCGAGCTTCATTGCCCTCAGCTGTGCTGAAGTCAGGACACTAACACCCGCTTGAGAGGATCACAATACTGATTAAATGCAGCAACATAAGTAGAGTGGTCAACAATGGGAGCATAATAGGTGCTTGATAAATGTATATTTTCTGTCTTCCCTTGGCTGCTAGAATCCTGGGGGGATACTGTACTGCTTTGCTCCTCGGGGTAAAATGAGAAACAGGAATAGTACCGGGTCAAAGTGCATGATGGCTCATCAATTGCCTAAAATACTTTAGAAAAACAAGAAAATTATATATTTTAAAGAAAAGAAAATCAGCTATAACCAGGAACTAAAGATGGTTTCTTAGTGTTATTCACACCAGGATTTGACTCATACAGTTGCCTAAAAAAATTGAATGCTTTTCTTAGGATGGGAGTTAAAGTGCTGATTTTAAACTTACTCTCCTCCTCCTGTCCCCACCAAGGCTATCCGACTGTCCTCTGGGATGGGGAGGGGACATGCTGGGGATGGATTCAGTCTGAACCTGAGACATATCCCAGCTACTACTGGTTTAAGGGATATTATAGTCAAATTATTAGAATGGTGGATGGAATCTAGAAATGCACAAATAATAAGGAATATTTGGTGGTGAACAGAAAATAGAAATTGTGGCTGTTTACCCCAGGGTTCCGAGATCGGAGACCCGACGTTAGTGACGTTCATGTCAGTGGTCGGAGAGGTGACACTGCCTGATGAGCAGGAAACGTGCCCTACGGTGAATGTGACCGGTGGCCACCAAGACAGCCTCTCCTTCTGGGTGCTTGCTCGCGTGTCCAGCCCAAGAGGAGGCTTCTTTGTAGCCAGACCTTGCAGACCCACCGTGAGGTGCTGTGTTGCTGCCATGGGGGAGCCCTTGCCCCTCCCTTTCCCAACTCGTGACTCTGCCCCTGGAGTCCAACACTATGTGCTTGCCAGACAGAGTCTGGATGGCTGATGACATGTGGTCCTAGGAATGGGGAAAAGCTACCTGACGTCCTTGGGGCCTGTGCTTGGCCTTGAGTCCCAGGCCTCAACTAGGTCCATCGTAGTGGATCCACAGGGTTTGGTCTGGACAAATGAGTGAGCGCCAGGAAAGTGGAGGCTGTCTTGGTACTCACTGGCCATATTCACCATGGGGCACACTTCCTGCTCCTCAGGCAGCGGGGAGGCGCAGCCGGGGTAGCAACGGGCAGTCCACAGGGTGTGACGGCTGCAGTGGGTCTGAAACAGAGTCCAGGGCAGGGCCTCCTGCCTGGTCTCTAGGACTTCTGTCCCTCTGCCCATCTTAGTCATCTTCCTTAAGATACTGGCGGGGAAAGAAAAAGAAGAAAAAATACTGGTCACCTGAATGCTACCACTGTACTGATTCGGGGACTCACAGAAGCAGCCCCAGATGTCAAGGAGACATTTTCTTTAGAGAGGAAGCCAAACAGTTCATTGTTGTTTGGGGGTAGACAGTGGGGGGTGGAGGAGAACAACCATAAACAGGTGTCTCAGCCACAAGCCTCCTGACCAAGAGAGAAGGACTATTGGGCCCTTTAAGTAACACTCATGTCTTTTCACAGGACGCCCAGAGGCCCGTGAGAATTCAGTGCACTCTGTGAACATAATTCATTTCATAGTATTTGCGGTGGCCCATTTACAACTGCTTCCTGAGGCCATGTAGACTCCCAGATGTTTGGTGCTTCCTAGACTTCCTCCCCTAAATATACTCATACAGTATTATTATTTTTTTGCAAGAAAAATGTGTAGCTATTTAACATCTGCCAGCACTCCTTGGGTCACCCTTGAAAAAACCCGACGTAACCTCACTCTGGTCTTCAAAAGGCTAGGGTAAGCCAGAGGTGATCCGAGGGGTACCGGAGACCCCTGAGACCGGGTAGTTAGGTTACAGCAGCTCCATATGACTAAATTGGTAAGTTAACATGAGAACAACAAAGTTAACAAAATAGGCAATGAGACTAAGGATGCACAGCGGTTCGATGGCATCACCAGCTGTTTGCTTCTGTGCGGGGTGCGAGAGCTCCTACTCCTCTGCCCTCTGCCCTCCTGGCCCTGCTCTGGATCCCTCACCAGACCACATCTTTCACTGACCCTGAAAACAGAGTTACCTGAGAGTCGGCAGCATCTGTCCCCTCTGATTCTTCTTATTTATATAGTCATCTGAAACCAAATTCAAAAAAGGACCAGTCATAACTTAAGCAGGTCTCAGCTCCTGGACCGCAAAGGCAGGCTTCTATCTGGGATCAGAGGTGTGACTACGTGCCGCTCAAGTCCAGGATACACTGAATTTTCTCGGGAGACCTGGGGTTGAGTCTTCAGAGAACTTGCCTGGCGCAGGCTTTCCCGAGCCCACAGCAAGGCCGTACTCTACCTGCTCTGCCCTGAGTCAGCGTAAAAACCTAACAATGGCTCTTTTCCTATAGATTATGGGGCACTTTTCCAGCTGGGATCTGAGCAATCCAGCCAGAGCCTCCGAGTCTTGCCACAGGGCTGGTTCCCGGTCTTGCGTCTGTGTGCCCTATCACACCTTCCACGGAGAAACTGCTCCTGTCTGTTCAGAGGTGACAGACGTCCCTGTCCCACCTCTCTGACTTCACCACCGGGAGCACGCACAGCGGCCTCAAGCCTGCTCTTACCTGTGCCCTCAGGTGTTCTAGAAAATGTTCTAAGTGAAAGGCTCCGGAACGTTATTTAACTGACGTTCCCAACACCAGGCACCAGTACGCACTGTGCTAAACCATGCGCAGATCAGCGAGATCCTTTCATCGCTTTTTTTTTTTTTTTGTAGTACACTTATTGATATTGCACATTTGATTCTTAGAACAATCATGCAGCCTTCAGGGGCTGGTATTATTTGACTCAATTTTTTGGTTGAGAAAACAGAAATAAAAAGAAATATAGCCCTCTCCGGAGCTGGTAATAAACAGGTATGAGTCAACCCTGAGCTAGGATCTGAAGACCCTTCTTTTCACAGCAACCGGCGGCCCTTGTTCCACTTCCCTTTATGCTGATATGTTTCAGATAAACGCTGTCATCCCCGGTGATGCCTCCCGCCCCAGCGGACACATTCCATGAAAGAGGCAGGAGCTGGTGATTATCACAGCATCCCCAACCCTGGGGGCTTCTCCATTGCTCCCCACCAGCCAGTCCTGACAGGGCCCCAAGATGGTGATTACAAAGCAGGACACCAGATTGAAAAGTCACCTGTGGGTAGCTGTGGGCTTGTGCGAGCCCAGGTCCTTGGGAGGCACTGAAGGTCTTCCTGGGCCCTGGGGCCAGCTCACCTGTGCTGAATTTGCTGGCGAGGCTCTCCGCCAGCTCTCTCCCATTGGCCAGCTGCGCACGGAAGTACTGCTCCACGGAGCGGTCAAGTTTACTGTTGCTGAGAAGCTCCTCAAAGTCCTTCACTGTGTTCTTGACATGCTGGATGAGAAGGGAAGAGACTGCTCTGCCGAGCCTCACCTTCTGCCGCAGGTGGGTCAACTCTCGAGCCTGATCTTGGATCAGGGAATACTTCCTAAAGTGGGAAAGAAATAGTAACACTGGAGAGGCATGACTAATAGGTGGCAACACTCCAGCAGAAGGAACTTGGAGAATTTTACCCACAAGCCCCCACGCCGAGTGCTAGCACCTAGCACGCATTAGTGATGCGAATGTGGTAAAGGGAGTGAAGGAAGGAGAAGAAGCCTTCCTCCGTGTGAGACAGATACCCCTTCCGAAATTGTCTCCCCCTGCCCCATACTTCTGAAAAGGGAACCAGGCTTCCTTCTCCAATTCTGCTTTAAATCTGCTTCCAGTCCCTCTCTTCAGCTTATAATCCATCTCCACACAGTGAATAAAGCCAGTTGTTATTTGGGAAATTATAAGGAAAATCATGTGAGAGAATCAAGATTCTGTTGGATTCCCTCATCTTCCCCCAGGACTTATTTTAATAACAATTATTGTGATATTACTACTTTACAAACTTACACAAAATGTTCAACCTCATGTTCCTTTTTCTGTTAGGAATTTTCTTTGCCCACTAAGGTCCACCATCCAATGCATACCTTCCTTTACTAATCAAAATGATTGCCAGGTCTGTAGCTATTCAAATGTTCAGGAAGACTCAGTGAATATTAGAACCAGTTCCTATACATGCCTGGATGTCAGGAAAGTGACTTTACAAAAATGTTGGGTGTCCATCCCTTAGTCATTCAACCAACACTTTTGGCTAATTAATCTGCTATTGGGAGGAAGCTCTGGAAGCCAAAATCACTGTAAACTTCATTGTTGGCAGTCTGTCCCTATGCATAGAAAACCTTCATAGTACTGGACTTGATTTAGGGAGTGTTCTGGACTCGCCGACATTTAATAAACAAGCATTAACTAAGCATACAAAAAGACACTCAACATCATATGTCATTATGGAATTGCAGATTGAAACATCAATGAGATACCGGTATACACCTGTTAAAATGGTAAAACTCCAAAACGCCGACAACACCAAATACTGGTGAGAATGTGGAGCAACAGATACTCTTATTTATTGCTGGCAGGAATGCAAAATGCTACAACCACTCTGAGAGATGGTTTTGTGGTTTCTTACAAAACTAAACATATTCTTACCACATTATTCAGCAATCATACTCCTCACCGTTTATCCAAATGAGCTGAAAACTTAAGTCCACATAAAACCTGCACACAGTGTCTACAGCAGCTTTATTTTATTCATCATTACCAAGCCTTGGAAGAAACCAAGATGTCCTTCAGGTGGTCGATGGATGAATAAAGTGTGGTATGTTTTCAGAAAAATGGAATATTATTCAACACTAAAAAGAAACGAGCCATCAAGCTACAGAAAGACAAGAGGGAAGCTTAGATGCAGATGACTCAGTGAGAGAAGCCAATCTGCAAAAGCTACGTATACAACTGTGTGACATTCTGGACAAGGCAAAACTGTGGAGGCAGTGAAAAGATCCGGGGGTGCCAGGGATTAGGAGGGAGGGAAGGAGGTGTAGGTAGGTGAGCATAGTGCATTTTAGGGCAGTGAATAGTCACTCTATGTAATACTATAATGGTGGATACACATCTTTATGTTTTTGTCAAAACCCATGAAATGTACTCCACCAAGAATGAGCCCTAACGTAAACTATGGAACACCCGTACCGCTCCGGTGCTGGGTGTTGGTAGCAGGGGAGGAGGCTATGCATGTGTGGGGGGGAGGGGAGTATGCAGGAACTCTGTATTTTCCATTCAGTTTTGCTCTGAACTTAAAACTTCTCCAAAATAAAGTCAATTTTTAACAAAAATAACCACAAGAATATAAATTTTAAAAGTGGATTTGACAAAGTAGGTGTAGGCTTTGCAAATTGAGAGGCCAGGATTTTGTTATTTCTGCCACTTCAATTAAGTGACAGTATCCGTGGGCCGGAGTGTTCTCAGTGCCGAAATGAGGACATATGACCGACTCTAAAGTTATTTTAGCTCTGACATTATTCTCTGGGTCAGTGAAATTTAAGTGGTGCATGTTGACTGTGACCCAGTGGAGCATGAAGCAGGATTTTAATCACCTCCGAAGCTGTGCCCCAACCACTAGGCAAGTTAGCAATGATTTAGTATTTCTGTAACTGGTGCCCACAGGTAACTGTGTAGTGAATTAATCCCATATTATTTGAACCCCTTTGAAAAGTAATAGGAGAGGAGCCATTAAGGATAGACTAATGACAAATCCAGCCAACAGGCCATTATTTGGCAACTCTGTAAGCTTATTTTTAAAATTAAGCTCATCAAAAACACCCCTTCAGAAACCAGGGACAGGAGCTTCTGTAGAGCACGGAGCGGAGATGGAGGAGCCTCTGTATAAATCCCCTTCTCCGGCGCTGGGACAGGTCGGCGTCCACAGAGAAACATCCGCGCCCGGGGAGGTTCCTGTGTGCTGCTACCGACGCACTGAAGAGACACTACTTAGATTTCTAAGGGACTGGGAGATTTCCATGAAATCTCAAGCACCCGCGAAGATCATATATTTGGTGAATACACGAGTTAAAACCAAATTACTCTGAGTCATATAATGTAATAATAAAAATACTATAGCCTTTTCCCTAAGGAAGGTCTTAGCCTGCTAATTAGCCTGAATGCAGACCCTGCCAGCGGCTGCAATGGCAGCGACTTAATTCTGACAGTGGAAGCCTCTGAGCATCTGAACAGAAGGTCTCTCACCTGCTGTGGGACTCCGAGGAGGATCCTGCTTCCTTGGGCCAAGCCTCCTGCTCATTCACTCCTCTCTCAGCAGGTCCCTTCCTGTCTAAGGGCTGATGCATCGCAGCCTTCAGTCGCAGTATTTTCTCACGAAAAACTCCCTTACTGCCTCCTTTGGGGAAAAAAAAAAAAGATGGGAAAGAAATGTGTCTGGGTCTCCACAATGGCCAGGCTTTTCTCCAAAGCTACCTAGAGGTAACAAAACAAAATTGTGGTTTAATGAAATTGGGTTTTTAAAGAGGATCCATAGGAGCATCAGATCAGAAGAGCAGAACTACAAGGAAGCAGAGAGCGAAGCCTACAATGTGCCCACGTGAAGGGCTCCCCCTCAGCCATCACGACCCTGGTGACCTAGTGGGTTGGAGGAAAGACAGCAAATAGGGGGAGACACTGCCAAGAGGAGGATGAGGAGGGTCTAGAGGTGTTTTAGAAGAAAAAGCAAGCAGTGATGTCAACAAATGAAAACAAATGGGTTCTAAGCTGGGTTAAGGGATGAATATTTTTGCTTCTTACCATTAGATAAAGTTCCCTGGCAGTGTACCTTCAGATATCAGAAAACCTTTTTATCAGCCGCAAGTTTTGAAAGTCGTGACGGCAGAAATAAAGTTTGAGATGGCGAATACCTAGTCAACAACTGTGCCCCGGGAATGTGTCAGGGTGCCAGGTGTCAAGCAGTAACCGAAGAATGAGAACGTGCCGGTAGCTACAGAAGCGGAGGAAGCTCTGCCCTCTGGCGGCCGGCCACGCTCAGCGCAGGCCTGCCTGTTCCTGGACGTCTCTGCCACGGAGACCGCCCCAGTCACCAGCCAGTTGGCATCTGTGTACCCTTTGGCTGATACAATCAACCGATACATTTCTAAAGAAAAACCCAAGTGAATTAGCCTTCCTTTTGCCAGAAAACATCAAAACAATAGTTTCTCAACACCTTTTATTTTCTTGAAGATAGTTTCAATAAAAAGAATTCTTGTGGCTTTTCCTCAAAGAATTTTTAAAAGCCTTACTGATTATTACTGTTTCTCTTTGGGAACTCTCCAGATTATACCCCTATAGCCTTTCAAGAGCATAGTGACCAAAAACTGAGTAGAATGCTCTAATTTTGACTAATAAATTTAGCATAATGAGATCTTACTTTCCATCCCATAATACTACCTACGTTCCACTGCAATGTTGCATCTCGTTTCCTCGCAGTAGGGAAACATGCAGGGGTTTCATCTAACATGAAGTCAATGCCAACCTTCTAAACTCCCACCCCCCCCCAAACTTTGCTGCTTGTAGATGATTGTTTTTGCATTGCTTTTTAAAAACCCTCTATTCACATCATACTCTGCTGATGCCTGTTTTGCATTTTATTCTGGCTCTGCAAGTTACTTTCCACTTTATCAAAGTCCTTAAAATATTTTATGTCCTTGAATGAATACTAAGCACTGAACATGGTGCTAATTTGTACACCTAATAGATTTGTTATTCTTTTATTCAGATCTTAAGAGAGTTACCTGGGCTGCCAAAAAGTCAGAAAAAGGCCCATGACAGAGCCCAGTAAAATCTAGGCCATGAAGCCTTGGTCAGCATGAAGCCTTGGTCAGCGTGGCTCAGTTGGCTGGGCGTGGTCCTGTAAAGCGAAAGGTGGGGGTTGGGCACATGCCTGGGTTGCCGGTTCTGTCCCTGGTAGGGGCACATAGGAGGCAATAGGCAATTGATGTCTCTCTCTCTCACATCCATGTTTCACACCTTATCTTTCCCCTCCCTTACCCTCTCTTTAAAAATCAATAAAGTCTTTTAAAAAATCTAGTCCATGGAATGGAGGGGATCAATGAAAGTGCCAACGATTGTTTAGTGACCCAACGGCTGAGGCTGTGAAGAGAGTCACAGGCAAACAGGAGCGGGAGGGACCGCCTGACCTTGCTTCCCACTTTGTAGTTTTAACACGGCTGGAGTCACACCCGCACAATAACTGTCCAGCTTTTGGTTCCGTCCGGATACACTTCACACTTCTCAGACAATGCCGCGGCTTTACTAATGTTAGCTCCATTTGGCACACATTTTACTTCAAAATATATTTAAATCACACAGACATTACTATTGCTGCTTTGGACAGTAATTTTTTTATGCACTCACATTTTAACCCATCTTTTCATTCTTTCCTTCGTTTCCATATTTCCCTTCGGATCACTGAACTTCTGCCTGAAAAGCTACCCTCTGCCTGTCGTTCAGTGAAGTTTGCTGCCTACCTGGAAAGGCCTTCATTTCACCTTCACTTTGGAAGGTAGTTTGTCAGGGATTAAACTGTAACTTGAAACTTATAGTATGTTAGCCCTTTAATACTTAATGCCATGTGAATTTTTTTCCTTCTGGATGCTTCTATGACTCTGTTTGCCTTTGATTTTCGGTGTTACAATCGTGTGTTGGATGCAGTTCTCTTGTTTTCATCCTATTTGGAGTTGATATTGGCTAGAATGCGCCTCAGTTATTTTTTTAATTGGCCATTACATGTGACAAAACTGCTTTCAATCCAATTTTCGTATCCAATGACACGAGACTTCAGCTGCATTCCTTAGCTCCTTACAACACGGCCTGTGCTTTTTGTTACTGTCCTCTCTGAGGTTCCCTTCCTTTTAGCCCTCTGTCAGCTAGATATTTTATATCAATTTATTTTTTTTTGAAATGGACATTTTTTATTGTATTTTTTCCATTACCATTTAATCCCTCTTATACTTATTTATTTTTAATTACCAATTCTTCTTCAGCTGTCCACACTGCTATCCAAACCCTGTACTTCAGTTTTAGAATTTTTATTTGATTTTTAAATCCCTGCTGTCTGGTGTTAAGTTTTCACCCTCTCGTCTAGGTCCTTGAACACCTACCACATCCCGGAGTGCTCCCTGCTGATACTGCAATAGCTCCCTCGTGGTGCAAGTTAGTTTCAATTGTTTGTTGAAACAAACAATTTTTGCTCTTATTTCTTTGCATGCCTGGAAATGTGATTGAGTAATGGACCTGATGCGTGAAAAACTATGGAGGCTTTGGATAATGTTATCTTCTGGGTGCGATCACAGAGGGGCAGATCGCCTCAGTCTATTCTATGACTGAGCGTGACTGAACTCAGGGCAAGTCTCAATCTGCATCTGGTTTTGCCCACATTCCTGGGCTGTAGATCTTCAGGGCTCCCATCTGTGAAGCACTTTCTCTTCAGAGGGTCTTAAACTTCAATTTAAGTCTAGCTCTTTTTGCACCATGGTACCACTGAAAACTGCTCTTTCAGCTGTACCCTGCTTGCCTTCTTAGCTTCTTGCCAGCATTTAGCTGAATTTGTAAATGCCTTGAGGGAAAAATATTTACCAAGTGTCTGGTTACTTCCTGATGCACTCCAGGACCTGGGTGTTCCCTCCCCACCCCCAGACTTCCTACCTCTTCACTCCCACCCACCTGAGATTAAAGTGCTTTTTTTTTTCTGACTCCTAGCAACTGCCCTCTCCCCAGCTTCTCAGTCTCTTGTCCTTTGCCAAGAACAGGCAAATGCCCTGAGGGGAAAAGGCAGTAAGTCCTTTCATTCTAATGAGCTTCTCTGTGAGGCTGGTACAGTGGGTCCTAGCTGAATTGCTAGCTTTCCAAGTACTCCAATTGTTTTAAACCAGACTTTACTTACTTGTTTTCATGGTGAATGCTGGATTGCTACAGATAATCAATAACCAAAAGAGAACATCTACAAATTCCAGGTAATTCAACTTTTTTACTTTGATTTCTTAAGTACAACAAAAAAGAAGGTGTCATTGGTATATACTTGGATTTTTCTTATAATACTTGGGCAAGTCTGACTGGATACTAAAAGCACTTCTTAGAATTACGTGTGAAAGTTTGCTTACCATGAGCTAAACAATCGCGATACCTTTCCAAGGTCCAAGAATGTAATGGAGTTGGATCCAGTCCCCTGCGGCAGTATCTCCTCTGTCAGTCAAGTCACCGTCAAAATCATCAAATAACCAGTTTTCCAGATGCTGGTCACTAATATTGGGGGGTAGAGGCCAACCAGAGCATTTAACACTCTAATTTATTCTGTAGATGTAGATGTAGGATGTCAGCAGTGGCCCAGTTAGAAGTAGAAACAGAAGACACTATAATAACAGCTTTCTTACAGCTTGGATCCTCGGCGCTTTACCATGGAGTAACTTACTTAGTCCACTGAACACCCCTGAGCGGGTGCAGGCTGTCAGCACCCCTTGCTGCAGGGGAGAGCACCAAGGCCCTGAAAGGCTGAGCTCACCTTTGCACCCGTTGGTCCCTGCGATGCTGAGAGCCAGCTCTCAGACCCAGGCGGTTCACCTGCAGAGCCCTTGCTCTTGGCGATAAGGGAGGTGACTTCACTAAGATTTGCCTGCTCCCTTCTTGATCAAGCTCCAAGATTTTGAAAACAAAAATAAGATTAAAAGTAAGGCCTACAAAAACACTCAGGACTTTTTTTTGGTAACTTAAAATGTTTCATTGATTTTTATTTTAGAGAGAGAGGAAGAAAGGGAGAGGAGAGGGAAGAGAGGGAGAAAGAGAAACATCGATTTGTTGTTTCACCTATTTATGCACTCACTGGTTGGTTCTTGTATGTGCCCTGACCGGGGATCGAATCCACAACTTTGGTGGACCAGGGAGATGCTCTAATCAACTGAGCTACCTGGCTAGGACGAGTTGTCGTAAGTTGAGTGTGAAAAAGAATTGTAATTTTTGTGCAGGAGTCAGTAAATTAGGGCCGGTTGGGCAAATCCAGCCCGCAGCCTGTTTTTGTAAATAAGGTTTTACTGGCGCATGGCCATGCTTACCGATTTACGTAATACCTATGAGTGCTGCTTCTGCGTTATGATGGCAGAGCTGAGCAGCTGCAGCGGAGGCAAGATGGCCTACAAAGCCTAAACTATTTACTGTCTGGCTCTCTACACAGAATGTTGGCTGACCTCTTTATAGAAAAAGTGGGTTGAAAAACTGAATTAAGGAATGTTGGAGTCCATAAATGATATCAAAAAAGATTAAGTCACTTGCATGGTGAATTATTTAGGCTCAGTGATCATGTCTGTCACTTACCTTAAAATGATTCACAAAAACATAAATAGATATAAACCATTCTGATTTCTATCCCCATAGATTAGTGCTGACTATTTTGAAATTTACATATGAATATACTTTTTTGTGTGTTTGGTGTTTTTTCATGCAATATGTTTTTAGATGCATCCATGCTGTCAAGTATGTTATTTTGTCGTTTTTGGTGAGTGTCATTCCTGTGTGTGATCCCATTGCCATGGATGAAGAAGAGGGCCGTTTCTAGTTGTGGCTGTTGTGAACGAAACTGCTACGAATGTACTTACTTGTATAATTCCACTTGCAGACAGTGGAATTGCTGTGTTAGGGGTAGGTGTAAATTTAACTGTATTAGAAACTGCCAGTGCAGTTTTACCTTCTCAACAGCAACATGATACATGAAAACTACTCCACATTCTTGGTGTTCTCTGTCTTTAAAATTTTACTCATTCTTGTGGGTGCATAAAGGCATCTAATTGTGGTTTTAATTTCTGTTTCCTTAACGAGTAATGATATTGAACATCTTTTCTTATGTATTTTGCCCATTTAGAAATTCTCATTTGTGAAGGAAACCTACACCAGTATTTTGCTCATTTTTAATGAGCTTGGCTTTCGTTTACATTGTGAGGTAGGAGCTGCAGTTTTTTTCACTTTATAGACAACCAGCTGTTCCAGTGCTATGTGTTGAAATTATACTCCTTTCCCATTTGAATTGCTACAGTGTCTTTAAAAAAAAATAGGCTGCCCATAGAAGGTGGGTCTGTTTTAGGTGTTTCAGATCAGTTCCATTTATCCATATATGTATGTATCCTTCTACTGCTCCCATACTGTCTTGTTTACAGTAATAAACAGCTTACTCATAGGTTTTAGAGTCTTCCAGGTTTGACATTTTCACAAAGCTTAATACATTTTGAAATATGCACATACAGAAGGAGCCACCGTGCAAATCAAGATATGCTCTCACTTCATTGCACGTGCCCTCATACATGGTGCCTGATCCTTTAGCTAGAGACCCTCTGTTGCAGGTTCTAGAGGAAGTAAATCTCCAGTTACCTTCAGAGCCAAACTAGAGATAAAATTCTGCAGCACTCAACAACACATCTAGATCTTTTTTGGCTGTAGAAAAATTTTTCTGTTATTTATGACCATGAATACAATGTTTGATCTGCAATTTTCTGTTCTTTGCAGAGGAACAGAGTCTCATGGGAAGCCCCTAACTTAGTGGGCTGATTGTTCAGTGTGAGGTTGCAACTTAGAGGCTGAGGAAGAACTGACTTTTATTGTGTAGATGGGGAGATGCCGAGGAAAGGCACAGGAAAGAATAGGCTGGAACTAGAAAGTTGATTTTAGGGTCTTGCAGTGCTTGCCAGATTTTGTAGAAAGAGGAGTTATGTGTTACCTATCCAAGGAAGCAAAACTTTAGTGCAAACAACCAATATTTAAAAGCCATTTTATGAGGCTTTTCATTTATATATCATCTTCCTTTCCCATTTTTCAAAAAAAAAAAAAGATATTATATAAAGCAGCCTTCGTGTGCTTGTTATGTAACTTTTGGGATGTGTAATTCAATAAAAAATTATTAAAATTAAAATATTCATTGGGAATGTCCTAGATTCATCTTAAGTTCCACCAAGAGTGCACTTAAAATAAAGTAGGCCCAGCCTAGGAACCAGCCTACCTGGCTGAGGTGCTGCTCCTGGGTGCTGTCGTTAATACTAGGTGCTGCTTCCCCAGCCTGGTGGTTTTCGTATGTCCCCCATACATGAAAGTCCTCGTTCAAAACCCGTCAGAAACTCCTTTGCTAAAGAGTTTAAAGTACGCTTATTTCAAGTGCAATAAAAATAAATTTACCAGTTCAATCTTTGCAATTCATGAAAAACCTAGGGAGTGAAGTTCAAGTGTTACAGACTCAAGTGCTGTCCAAAGGGTGGAGGGGTTGCTTCCTCACGGGTAGCCAGGCCAAGGTTATCCGCTTTGGCTCCAACTGGAGGCAGGCACTCAACTCACCTTTACCAGCACCAGGACGACTGGGTACCAACTCTTGTCTGTGGTTGTAGATGAGGAAATCTCAGGATTTCTTCCATGCACTTTGCTATTTCCACCCTTCCCTTTTCTGTCTCTTCAAGACTGTTTTGGGACCCTTCCTGGACAGGACTCTTGCCTTTCTCCTACGGTTCTCTCCCTGCCCCATCCGGACGTTACCGCGCGCGGTGAGAACCAGCCCAACCGGCAGCGCAGTGGGTGCCCGGGAACCCCAAGCTCGCCACGTGCGCCCGCGTGCACAGTGCACCTGTGTCCAGCAGCCTCCCCGCAAACTGAATCTGGGCCACCTGAAGCTTCTCTGCGGGCTGCCCAGAGGCGTGCGGGGCTCCTGATCCAGCCAGAGAAGAGGGGCCTAGCCTTGTCCCTGGCCCTTCTGGACAGGCCCGGAAGAGGCTGATTTTGACGGGTAGAGCCAAAGGAGTCTCGACGGGAACCCAACCTCAAGGTCGCGAGATGAAAAGTCTCAAACCCTGAAGTCTTAACCGACCGAGGGTCCCGAGTTGAAATAGCCTCCTTACTTTCATTGGGGAGCCGTTTGGCAAAATCAGAGACTAAGGAAGAGATTGAGTGGATCTAAGCTCTCAATTAACAGGGAGGATAAAGGATTTTTTTTAACTGCTTAGGATGTGGATTCTGAGAAAAAGACCAGCATCAAGTGCTTTGTCCTGAGCATGGAAAGGATGGAGTTTCCACCAACTAAGGCAGGGAAAATGCGGGTGCAGCAGGTTGTGGGGGGTGGGGAGGGGATTTGGGGAAGGGGGTAAGAGCCAGCATCCAGTTCAGGGCTAGGGAGCCTCTCTTGAAAGCGTGTTCCAGCCCCACCCACTCAGGTCCGCACCCCTCGGAGTGCCTCCTGAAGTTGGGGATCCCGGGGTCTCAACCTAGGTGCCTCCATTCCCTCATCCCCACGGCGACCTTCTCTCTCCATGTGAGGCCGCCTCGCAAAGGCGCGTCTCTAGGGCGGTGCTGAGGGACGGTCGGGAAGGGACAACTCGCTCGGGTCTTGTGGACCTGGTGGCCTCAGGGCACGTCCACTGTCCTGCAGATGCTTGTCCTTTGGTGTGGGCTCCTCTTTGGGGGAAAACAAAGAGGAAATGACTTTCTGGCACAATACTTTAAAAGGGGCAGGTGACACTGGAAAGGGTGGAATTCTGGTATTTTTCAGAGGCCGGTTCAAGGATAGCTCTTGCTAAAAAGAGAAAAAAGGTGACTCTTGCAGTCCCCTGCTGGTCTAGTGGCCAGGATCTGGCGCTCTCACCGCTGCATTCTGCGTTGGTTCCTAGTCAGTATGGCCTTAACTTGCTGTGTTTTCTGTTTATTTTGGTTTTGCATTTTGTAAACACTATGGTTCACTTTTCCGAAAACGGGATAGAAATGGGGTTAAGGATTTATCGAAGATGCATTCTGGGAAGTGGAACTGCTAAGTGAATATGATACTCCCATACACCACTTCTAGCAGGTTTTTGTGAGTGTGTGTGTGTGTGTGTGTGTGTGTGTGTAATCTTTAGGGCTCCCACTTTGCTGAGAGGTTGGTTTGATAATGATCATGTGGTTTTTATTCATTTTGTTTGTATGGTGTATCGTGTTTATTAATTTGTGGATATCATGCCAACCGTGCATTCCTGGAATAAATCCCACTTGATCATGTATTTTAATGTAATGCTGAATCCCGTTTGCTGGTATTTTGTTGGAGATTTTAGCATCTATGGTCATGAGGGATATTGACCTATAATTTTCTTTCTTTGTAGAGTCTTTATCTGGTTTTGGAATTAGGATGATGCTCGTCTCCTAAAGTGAGCTTGGGAGTCTTCCCTCCTCTTGAATTGTTTGGAGTAGTTTTAGAAGGAGAGGTGTTAGTTCTTTGAAAGTTTGCTAAAATTTACCTGTGAAGCCATCCAATCCAGGACTTTTGTTTGTTGGGAATTTTTTATTACCGATTCAATTTCACTAGTTGTAATCTGTCTATTCAGATTCTCTGATTCTTCCTGGTTCAGTTTTAGAAGATTGCATGTTTGTAGGAATTTATCCCTTTCTTCCAGGTTGTCCAATTTGTTGGTATATAGTCATTCATAATATTTTCTTGCAATCCCTTCTGTTTCTGTGGAGTTAGTTGTTACTTCTCCTTTGTGTCTGATTTTATTTATTTTGTTTCTCTCCTTTTCTTGATGAGTCTGGTTAAAAGTTTGTCAATCTTGTTTATCCTTTCAAAGAACCAGGTCCAGATCTTTTGTATTGTTTTTTTTTTGTTTGTTTGTTTTTGTTTTTGTTTTTTTTTTAGATTCTATTTCATTTACTTCTGCTCTGATCTTTATTATTTTCTTCCTTCTACTCACTTTGGACTTTGTTTATAGTTCTTTTTCAAATTCCTTTAAGTGTAAAGTTAGATTGTTTATTTGAGATTTTTCTTGTAGCAGAATACAAAATAAATATCCAGAAATCTGCTGCATTTTTATACACCAATAACGAACTATTAGAAAGAGAAGCTAAGAAAACAATCCCATTTACAATTATTAAAAAAAATACCTAGTAATACATTTAGCCAAGGATGTAAAAGACCTGTACTTGGAAATTATAAGACACTGAAGGAGATACAAATAAAGGGAAGCTTATGAATAGGAAGAATTAACATCATTAAAATGTCCATACTACCCAAAGCAATCTGTAGATTCAACACAGTTCCTATCAAGATACTAATAGTGTATTTCTCAGAACAAGAACAAATATTTCAAATATTTATATAGAACCACAAAAGACCCCAAATAGCACAGCAATCTTGAGAAAGAAGAATAAAGTTGGAAGAATCATTCTACCTGATATCAACTATACTACAAGGCCATAGTAATTAAAACAGCATGGTATTGGCATAAAAACAGACACATAGATCAATGGAACAGAATAGAGAGCCCAGAAATAAACCCACACCTTTACAGTTGATTAACATTTGACAAAGGAGGCAAAAACATACAATGGGGTAAAGGTAGTCTATTTGATAAATGGCGTTGGGAAAATTGGACAGATATGTTAAAAAAATGAAGCTAGATCACCTTCTTACACCGTGCACAAGAATAAACTCAAAATAGATTAAAGACTTAAATGTAAGACTCAAAACCATAAAAATCCTAGAAGGCAACATAGGCAGTAAAATCTTGGACGTTTCTTATAGCAATATTTTTCTCTTATATATCTCCTCATACAAGGGAAACAAAAGAAAAAGTAAACAAATGCTACTACATCAAACTAAAAAGTCTTTGCACAGCAAAGGAAACCATCAACAAAATGAAAAGACAATCCCCTGAATGAGACAACATATTGGCCAATGATACATCAGACAAAGGGTTAATATTGAAAATTTATAAAAACTTATAAAAGTACCAGCCCCCCCCCCCAAACAATCCAATTTAAAAACAGGCAAAGGACCAGAATAGACACTTCTCCAAAGACAACATATAGATGGCCAATAGACATATGATAACATGTTCAATATCACAAATCATTAGAGACTTGCAAATTAAAACCACAATGAGATTATCACCTCACACCATCAGAATGGCTATCATCAATAAACCAACAAACAAGTGTTGGCAGGGATGTGGAGAAAAAGGAAACCTTATGTGCTGTTGGTGGGAATGCAGACTGGTGCAGCCACTGTGGAAAGCAATATGGAGTTACCACAAGAAATTAAAAATGGAACTGCCTTGTGACTCAGCAATTCTGCTTCTGGGGATTTATCCAAAGTAACCAAAACCACTAATTCAAATGAATGTATGTAGCCCTATGTTCATTGCCATGTTACTCACAGTAGCCAAGATTTGGAAGCAGCCCAAGAGTCCATCAGTAGATAAATGGATAAAAAAGCTGTGGTACATTTACACAATGGAATACTGCTTAACCATAAAAAGAAGGAAATCTTACCCTTTGTGGCAGCATGGATGGACCTGGAGAACATCATGCAAAGTGAAATAAGCCAGTCAGAGAAAGACAAGTACCATATGGTTTCACACATATGTGGAATCTAATGCACAAAATGAACAAGCAAAGCACAGACAGACTCATCGATATAGGAGAGCATGCTGACAGCTGTGGTTGGGAGGGGTTGGGAGTCTGGGTTGGAGAGGTGGAGAGATTGAGTGAAAAGGAAAAAAGAGAAAAAAACTCACGGACACGGACAACAGTGTAGTGAGTACTGAGGTTAGGGGGTGGAGGAGGGTATGTAGGAAATAAATGGTGATGGAAGGAGACTTTACTCGGGGTGGTGAGCACACGGTACGATGTACAGATGACGTGCTGTGGAATTGTGCACCTGAAACCTGTATAATCATGTTAATCAGTATCATCCCAGTAAATTCACTGAAAGAAAAAATAAATAAAAAACAAACTTACAATAAAATAAGACTCCCATATATGATAGTTGCGGCCTTCCGAATCATCCGAATAGTTTCCACAGAAAAATGTTCAAACTTAATGCAAAATTTGATGCAGATGTGTTGCCCTACTTGCTCAGTCATTTTGAATGTGCCAGACACACAGTATCCACGCTGACTCAACAGCATCTACCACCCCCACTGACCAGTACAGTGAAGTCATCACTGTGCACGCATGCGCATTCCAGTCCACTCTCCTTGGCTGCCAGTTTACACCCATGTTGTGCTTGTTTTATTAACAATGGTTGGACTTTTTCTGGACATACCTTGTATACCGCACACACCCCAAACTTTGACTTCATCTTCCCCAGACATTTAGAGCCAGCACAAAAAATTTATCAATTATTTAGATATAATTTTAAACTTGATTTACCATCAACCAAATTTATTATAATCAACTTCTCCATAGATTTAAGTCCACAAGAGACAAATTGTAAGAACTGCCTCACTTTTTAGAAAACTTGAATTCAGGACTCTTTTTCTGTTCTCTTCTGTTTTGGTGTTTAGGCTTTACTTCCAGGACAAATTAGTCACAGTAAAAATGTAAGGCTGGCCTTTATGCTTGCAGTGTTCTCACTGCAAGTGGTTCTAAAGCGGTGTGGATGTGCAGGTGTTGCTTGCGTGGACTTGAGAAGGAACATATCTGCCTAGAAGGTCTCCTGGTGGTTGCTTAACTGGGCACAAATTCATAACTAGAGTCTAGCAGCCACTGTTTGCAGAGGCCTCTCATGCACACTGCACATCGGGTAAAAGCCACTAACTGAGCTGCCAAGCCTCCTGCAGTTACTGCTTAATTATTCAGACTTTATAAAGGAGTTCTTGGAATCCTGTTTTGACCAATGGGCTGAGACCTGCCATGTCCAATTGGAGCTGTGCCGCTCTATCCTCATTTGCATCTTTACTAGCAGGGTCTTCCCACTTTCCCAGCCCTTAATACCTAATGGAGGAGCAAACACTTCCCACAAAGTATAATGCCCGGGGCTGCCCTGCTATATCAAGCTGTAGTTCTTCTCCTGCATCTTTGTGGGCAGACTGGTGCCTTAGGTGGCCTTGTGGGCACCTAGTGAGCAAGATTCTTCCTAATTTTCATTTGCTTCATGAACACTGTAGATACCATGGTTTTATAGTCTTTCTAATAACTTCATTATTTCCACTATTTCAAGGGTCAGTTTCTGTTGCCTGATGTGTCTGCTGGTTCTCATGCCCAAAGTCTAGTTTTTGTGTGTGTGTTCATTGAGTATATACTACACATTGTATTTGAAAAAATAATCATCGTCTAAGATTTGAGACCCACAATGAAGGCTGTCCTGCTAGGCACCTGGGGGCATCTCTGCCCTTCCTCCTGCCACCATAACCTCCGCAGTACACATGCTGTGACCTTTTCAGCCTGCGCATACTCTGTGCAAGCTTCTCCCAAGCTTCTCCCTGCTGTGTGTGAGCTGTGCTAGTTCACCCTTATCCCCGGGTATGGAAATCTATCACACTGGCTTGGGCTTCGATTCTGCTGCCTCCAGCACTTCCCAACCTGTCTCTGGGGTCCCTCCCTTCTGCCCAGTGATCTGGCCAGATCCCCCCTGTAGCACTACTGTTATAGCAATTTGGGGTCCTAGCTTTTTGCAGAAATGTTCTGGTGGACTCCCTAACTTGCTCAGAACCTGGTGTTTTACTTCTGCCCCACTAACAACAGGAGGCTGTCACATGTAATTTGCAAGATCAGGAAGTGTCCTTAGGAAAAAGTGGTTTCCATATGTGCTAATGTCTCTGGGTTCCACTTTTGTCTATATCTTAAGCATGGTAATTCTTTATCGTTTAATCGGCACTTTGATGAGTTTAAGGATATGTTTTATCCAAACTTTTTTTTCAGAAGGAGGGTTGATTTAAATATCCTTGTCACTATTACCCGCAATATATTATCAACTTCTAAATATACTAAATACCTCATGAAATGTGCTTATATTTCACTGCTATGGGTCTGACTTAAGCCTAAGCTGCTGACACCACAGGACGGAGCACAAGTCACAGTCCCACCGCTGTGGAAACTGTCAAGTCACTACAAATACAGATTTTTATCGCGGGAACTTACTGCAGACCCTGCTTTCCTCTGCCAGTCCTACCCTGGGCCACCAGCCCGAAGGCTGCAGTCTCAAAAGCTAACACTGCTCCCTGTGGATCCTCCAACTGGCAACTCGATTCATGCTCAGACTTTACTTAGAAGAAGGAACCAAGTTGCATCATTTGAAATCAAACGTTCATCATTTTTGTTATGTCGTTAAAAGTGTTGTAGACAGAAGCACATATGTGTAGAGATTTAAATAAACAGAAGCTGGGTCAGCACAGGAAAGTGGCTCTATTGTCAAAAGAGTCTAGAGCACAGAAGTGTGAGGTTTACTTAGGATTTCAGGGAAGTGATGGATACCAGCAATTTCTCCACCATTTTTTATCCTAGTGATGTGTTTGGTGGTTGCCGCAACCCTGCAGTGGGACAATCCTGGGATTCTTTCCAACTGCCAGAGCGTCTCAGACTGAGAGAACCCCAGAAGCAAATTCCTCGCACTCCTGGACATCCTGAAGCCCCCACAGTGGGTCCATACATTATCTAATGCTGAATCTGGGACTGGCCATCGCAAATGTGTCCTATTTGGATGGTCATCTCATTTTCTGCTTCAAAATGATACCCAGCAATTGTGGCTTAGGGCCACATTCTCAGTTTTTAAGTGGAAAATAGTCTCCAAAAACACCAGACACAATAAAATACTTCCCAGATGACAATGAAGTATGGATTGGGAATCAGGAAAAAATGAGCATTCTTTCAGGAGATGGAGCAATTGATAGAGCAATGGAAATTATGCCATCCAGCCCTCGTGCCCTCTGTAAGAGGGAAAATCCTTGCTTACACAACCAGTTGAAAAACAAATTTTGGTCTAGCTCAGTTCCCTTCTGACCCATACCCTTGTTACCAGAGGAATTCCCAGAAACTCAGTTTTCGTCTACACCATAAAAAATCACAGAGCAGTGAATCTATCAGTGTGCAAGCAGGATTTATTGGTGATCCATTTTCATGGAAGAGAACGGCCTAGCTAAGTTTGGGGGAGGGGGGAATGAGAGGCATAGGCAAAGCAGGGTAAGGGAGGCAAAAGTCAGGGCGGGCAAAGGCCGGGTGGCAAGCACAGGTGTAGCTACAGGCTGGGTGGCCTGAGGTGGGGCTGCCTGAGAGCCAAGAGTGAGAGTCCTTTGTTCTGAGGGCTTACATAGTTGTCGGGATGGTGTGAAGAAGCTACATATGGATTGACAGGTAAAGGTGGTGCCAGCTTTCCTGGGGGGACGTGAATACCCAAACTTAGGTATGTGTGGAGGTCTGTTAGCCTGAATCCTTATCTTCCTCCAGACCCCATTCATTCATCTTATTGTAAACCGGATACCTGACAGGAAGCAGTTAATTAGAGTTGGGGCAGTCACCCAAAGTTATTTATGGGCTCTCTCTGTAAGCATTAGGGACTTGTAGTAAAACAGAATGTGACCAGAGATAGAAAATTAACCAAAGCTGTTTTATGGACTGCTTTTGGGCACTGTGGACCCTCTCCCCCGTTCCAGGCCTTGGGATGAAAACACAGTTTCAAGGCTTTCCTTCCCAGATAGTGGGAACGATACACAGAATTTCAGGGGCTGCCTCCTCCCGTGCTAACGAGGTGTTTCCTGTGATGTGGAACACCTGGCAACATGACAGGACCAGGCTCAGGCCTGCTGAGTTAGTGGGTGAGGCACGCCTCCCTCCTCCTCCCTGCCTTGGCTCACTATCTATCCTACCTAACACCCTCTTGAAATTTTTAAAACATTTTACTCTTTTTCTGTTTGTGTCTCAGTGAATGTGATTTCTTTTGATCTATCAAGTTCATTTTTTTTTACATAAAAATTTGTCAAATACCAGCAATTTCATATGGTTCAATGTAATATGTTAACCTAATGGGCAAAATTCAAATTTACTTATATGCTGCTAAATAACATTTTTTTAAAGGCTCTGCCAATTTACCCCCATTGACAGTGTATAAAAGTATCCAGTTTCTTTTATTCTTTCCAAATTGATATTATCAGTACTTTTTATAAACCTGAGGCGGCGGTTAGGGGACCTCCCTGTTAGGGTGCATCGTTGGTAAGCCCACAGCACAGGTGACAACTTGGCCTGGCGACTGGCCTCTGCAGTGGGGGGCAGTCGTGTGGAACTGCACCCTAACCTGTGGGCTCTGCCCTCACTCTGGGTCATTAATACCACTATTACTTGACCTGAGGGGAATCCTCATCCCCATCCACTTGGTGTTAAAAATACTATGAGAAAAGGAAACAATTTTTTAAAAATCTGTGTAAAAGAGAAACTACCCTTAAACTCACTTAGCTTATGAAAATGAGGGTCCTGCACATCTGATATAGAAAATGGCCTTTCCCCAGCTGAGTTTTCTAAACTGAGCCAAAAGTCCTCTGTTTGAGCTGGGATAACCATGTTCCTCACTAAAGCAGGGACACTAATGCTAGGTAGGATCTCTGGAAACTCTTAAACTCTCAGACCTGTGATCTCATCTGTTTCATTCAGCCTCATAAACCACAGCTTTTGAAACTGTAGGGAGGGGCCTAAAGTCTGGGCCATGTTAGCAACTGCAACATCTCTGAGATCAAAAGAGCCAAGACCTGGATGTAGAAGTGAGTAGTGGAATGGGAAAAAAATATGGTTGTGACATTAGGAACCGCAGCAATCCTCCCTGGGCGAGCAGCCTAGTCAGGCCGTTGTGATTCAGCAGTGACGCAAACACAGCCACCTTCCTTCCTTCCCAGACAGTGTTCAACAGAAAACCTTGGCAGAAACGTGCACTACACCTGTGTTGCAGCATCTTCATGAAGTCAGGTGAGAAGAAGGAGGGACAGAGGATCCAATCTGGAATGCTGTCTTGAACAGAGGCTTTCTTGAAGTCTACCCTAATATCTTAAATTATAGTTGTAAAGAAAAGTTCTTCTGACTATGAGCAGCCTCTGCTCACCCTCTGTAAAGTCAGAAGATAATACAACACTTACTACCCTTACCAAGTGTTAAGCCACCATGAATACATAAATGTTTTATTTCTTCACTCTCACCACGCCTCTGTTGCAAAGAACTGATATTCCCCAGAAAGAATCTGGCTTTGCCTAAATTTCAGCTGCCTCCCCTTCCACATTGGAAGCTGCGAATTGCCTGAGAAAAGATTCCCAAGTTACAGTGCTGAGGGCAGCATACTCAGGGTCAATTATTGATAATTCCCTTTCAGTCAAATCTTAACAATTATTATATCACTATTGCAGAAAACAAGACTTGGAACAAGTTTGTGTCTCTTGGCACTATTTATTAACCTATTTATTAACCTTCTGACTATAATCCAGTTACTTGACCTCTTTTAGCTTTCTTTCTCAGGCACAAAACTGAGTCAGATGCTCCCAGCGAGGTAAAATGTTGGAGTGTCCCAGCCTTGTTCAGTTGGATGAATCTACTTAAGTTTCTGTTACTCTGCCTTTCCAGTAAGTTTCGTTTCACTTCCTGCTAAGATCAGCCGAGCGGCTATTGGGGGAAGAGAAATTAAGCTGTGGTGGCATGAACGAGCTACACTGAGAGTCATCGTCGACCTGCACTGGATGCAGCCCCAGGAAACAAAGCCATTGTGCAAACATTTTCAAGGATGAAGACCACGTATGTGCTTCTTATGATCCCCAGCAGTGCAATATTTTCATTCAAATAACTTCTCCCAGGACAAAACATTGCTGAGTCCATCAATCCACAGCTAGCCATCCCTAGGAGTTCTGTGAGCTGAGAGTTTCAAAGTTCAGATAAACTCGTCTGCCTCCCACAGACCTCGATCACAGAGTGATCGTTACTTATCATCTGGACTGCTGGGGGACTGGAGGCAGAGGCATTAGCTGACTCGCCAGACTGGAAGCTTCCAGCTGAAACGGATCGTAAAATGCTCTTCAAACTGCCCATTTTACTGATAGCAACATTGCCTTCCCAATTTCCAATATGCCTCCTCTCATCAGTTATTTTGAGGAAAATATCACCACCATTATTTATCATCAATTCCTCAGGATATCACCAATAATAAAGTTCTTGGAGAAATTCTGGGTTGTGTGATCCTAAAAGGGGTTAGTCAGCATCTTCATAGACTTGCTGTAAGTTGAAATAGTTTGAGGGAAAAGGTGATAAAATAGAGCTACAGAAGACATTCTGTACATTGGGATTGCGTAGCCATGAACTTTTGGCAATATTCTATTGTCACTACCTACAGCATGGAATTGGTGAAAGGGTTCTTCTCTAAAGATTTCATCTTGGTGGTTGTCTTTATAAGTTAAAAGATAGACTTTTAGGACAATCACTAAGAAGAGAAATAGTGTGTAAAAAGTTCAAATCATAAGAAGAGGGAAATGGAAACAGAAAAGTACTAAAAAGTAAAGGAAATTTAAAACATTTATCAATAACCAATAATAAAAACACTATGAATCCAAAATTATGAGATATGGTTAAAATAATAATTAGAACAAAGAAGAAACTCTTATATTAAAAGTGACGAAAGGCTAAAATTGATAACCCCAGCATGGAACTTAAGAAAAAGGACAGAATAAATACAAGCAAAGGAGAAGGAAGATAAAAAGATAAGAACAAAAAAATTAAAATATAAAAAACAGGTACTATATATAATCTACAAAGTTTAGTGTCGGTTCTTTGAAAATATTAATAGCATTAACAAACTTCTGGTGAAATTTATGATAAATATAAATGCAGAAATATTAACTACAAAACACTGACAAGCCAAATCCATCAACACCTAAAAATTTATAATAAATCATGATAAAATTAAATTTACTCAGAAATGTAAGAGTTTTTTAACAGCAGAAAATCCATAATTGGCCGCATAATAAATTTAAGGAGGAAAATTTCCTTCTCAACTTATTGAGAAAAACCATTCAGTAAACCCTAACTCCCATTTATGATTTAGCAAACTAAGGTGTAAAGTATCATTTCCTGAAAAGATATATCTACCAAAATCCTACAGAAAATAGTCATGTATGGACCAAAAAAGGAAAGCTCTATAACAGTTGAAGATACTATCGCTGTCTACAAAAAAGGCACAGGAGAATCTGCAAATAAATAATCTGAAAAAATTTAAAGTATCTGGATATAAAGTCATTGTTCCCCAAATCAACTGCATTTCCGTGGTGCCATAAGCAGACAGTTCTTACACACACACACACACACACACGCACGCACGCACACACACACACACTGCCACCTGGAAGAAATCCCACAAGATCTGTCCAGGACCAATATGGAGAAAACTATGCAACTTATGAACACTATTAAAGCAACACTAAAAGACTGAGTGGATACACCAAATTTATGGTTTGAAAAACTCAGTGTCATAAAGATTCAAATCCTCCTCAAATTAATTGACATGTTTAATGTAATCCTAATTTAAAGCCCAATAATTATTTAAAAATCAGCAGAAACAAAAGAATAACTCTCCCGCACATGGATAAGTTAGGGAGACGTGCAGGACCGGATGTCAAGATGCCCTATAAAGCCTGTCTACGAAAGGTCACTGCCATCAATCCGTTGCCAGCAGGAGTCCCCAGCTCAGGGTGCAGTGAAAGTAGAGACTTTATTCAGGTAAACAGTTTGCAAACCCAGGAGGCAGGCAGCTTCCGGTGGAAACTTAAAGTGCCTACCCTAAGACAAAGGGAGTTCCAGTTATATAAAGTGCCCATCTTGGTCTCACGTTTGCCCATTTTTAGGTAAATAATGAATTCAAATTTGTGCAGTTTGATTTGTTCAAATACCACTGTCCTGATTAGTCAGAATCAGGGAGTCCTGTGAGTGGTCCTTATGGAGATACTCTCATTGGTTGCTAACAATGCAAATGAGGACAGAGCTCATTGGACTGGATAGGTCTCGGTCCAACCACTGGTTGAATGATGATTTTAACAACTCCTTTGTAGGGTTCTGCTCAGACTGCACGAATGCAGTGCAGGAGGCCCAGCAGCCCAGCTGGTGGCTTCCCCCTGAAGAGCCCCTCTGCAAACCATACGCTGCTGGACTCTAAAGTTGGGCCCAGTTAGCCAAAGTCATCCTCGTTGACAGCTGTATTCCTTCTGTAGGGTCAACAAGCCGTGGTATCAACACAATGTGGTACTGACACAGGCTAAGACAACAGTGAATGAAATGGCATAGACTCTAGGAAGAGAACCACATATATAAGAAAACAGTTTATGATGGAATTGGCAGTTCACGTCAGGAATGATTTCAGTTTTTTAATGGTGCTGGGACAATTGGTTATACCTAAGGAAGAAAAGAAGTTGGATACCTGCCTCATACCACATACAGATATTATTTAAAGACAAATTTAAGACTTTTGATAAAATAAACACCAATAAACCATGGAAGCACAGATACAGTCATTGTCTCCAGACTCATGAGTTCTAGCCTAGCTTACCAAAGGAAGACAGAAAACCCTCAGTCCCCTGAGCCAGTGCCTGCCCCTTCTAGTGGCCCTCTCTAAGCCCAACTTACCCCAAAGGAGCAGAGCTGTTAAGAGCCACATGTTATCCCCAAGGTGACGGCACCAGTGACATCTGTAACATGCAAGACATGGAAGAGAATCTGCTGAGGCATCTGGAGCCAAGATTAAGAAAGAGGAAGGAAATTGCCTCTTCTCATCATGTTCATCCTGTTCCTTTTCTGGGAAGTACATCCAGAATTCTCGAAGCATGCTCTCCCCTTTCTCATACTCCTCAGCCTGTCTCCCCCAGTGAGAAACTCTGGGTTTGGGGTTTATGAAATTCTAAGAATCCAAGGGAAGGGCTAATGTTTTACGACATTCTCTTCTGAATACTCCCCCACTACCAACTACGTTTCTTTCGGGGCTAGAATATGGCAAATCCCCATTTTTGGAACTGGTCCAAAGCCTGGCTAATCCCTTCAAAACTGGACCAATTGAAACCAGATTATTCTCCATCAGCCTCTGAGACATGTGAGTAGTTACTCATCTGTCGGAGCTGCTCTGACACACACACTAGCCTCTGTTCCTCCGGGAATACAGGCAAGATTGGTTTCCCATTTTCATTTAAAAAGAGAAAAGCCATCTTTCTGAAAGACATCATGAATTTGGGGTGTTTATCTTGGCTAAGTTCAAGGAAATTAAACATTTAATGTAAATTCTGTAGAGAAGAAAAGTAGCTCATATAGAAGTGGAAATACCTGTGAGAAGGGAGTATCAGAGTGTAGATGGGAAGCTCTGTGCCGCCAAAGTGGGTTGTTTCAGGAGGTAGAGGTATTCAAATATAAAGAGTTTTTTTTTTTTTAGTTATTCCGTTAAGAGAGAAAAAAAACTAGGCAGAAACTAGGATGAGTTCAGTGTGTTTGTGAAATGATTTTAAATATATGAATCCTATGAGGATGATGGTATTATAAAATATCATCAATACATAGAAGTATATATGTCACATTTAGATACAAATTCTCCTAATAGTCCTATGAGATCATCATGCTTTTCACTGGCCATTAAGTACTAGTGACTACTCTGCCTTAGTTAAATGTTTGTTCAATTACCTCCTGGTTTATCTCCTGGCAAAAGGGACTTAGGGAGCAATCTCACTGACAAGAGAATTAAAAATGACAAATAACGTTGCAGACTGACTCGATGGCCCCAATTTCTCACCCCACCTTGAATCTACGCTATCTGCACAGCCTCATGGGAGGCTGCGGGGACTTGCCTGAGCCTGGGCGTTGGTTCATCCACGTGACTTTCATTGGCCAATGAAACCAGTGAAATATGGGTGGAAACAGCATTGTGCTAAGTCCAACCTAGACTTCAGGAAGCTTTCCTTATAATCTTGCATCCTCACCTGTTTCCCTGATTGTCAGGATAAGAACATGCTCTGAGGCACACCTGTCCTCGCCACGGTAACCTGCGGTAGAGCTGCCCCAGCTTTCCTGCAGTCTTCAAGTGAGAAAGAAATGCTTACTGCTGTGTCCCACTGAGATTTGGAGTCATAGCTGACTGATACAAATGCAAAGCAAGGAAAAGGGGTGAGGAAGAACTCAGGATGTTCTGAGAGAGACAGGAGAAGCCTCAGCTGCTTGAAATTTACATCAATTCTGTATTTATAACTATTATACTGTTTGGTCCTCAAAATTTTCCACTGAACAGAGGTATCATAATTTATTTTATCAACATTTCTTCATAGACATGCAGGTCATTTCTAATGTTTTACTGTTATTACCAGCATAATCTTGTACCTAGTTTTAAATGCTTGACTTATTTCTGTAGGACACAGTTCAAGAATCAGCATTGTTCAGTCAAAGGAAATAAATATTTTCATTTGGATGGATGCTGTCAGATGCCTGTCATCATTACTATCCTCATTGCATGTGTTTGGAGAATGTTTATTATGTGTCAGGCAAATATACTTGATATGTATTTTATCATTTAATCCTCACAATAAATTGTGAGTAGACATTCTTGGTATGTTTATTTTACAAATGAGGAACTAGCCAAAGAGAAATTTGGTAACTTGTCTGAGATTATAAAAAGTGAAAGCAGAATTGAAAACCAGACAGTTTGATTTCCTTTACACTCTCACAAATAGTGTATAATAGTACCCATCCGATCCCTTATGATTTCTGCTTTGTAGTAAAATAGCTGCTTGTTTGAAAATGAGTAAATGCGTTTCACTGAGCAGGGAAACACGGGGGAGTGAGTATTGCTGCGAAAGAGAAGCGAAGGAAAGGTGAAATACTTTTTCTGATTAGAACCTGTAGTTTTCAAACGTTGGAGAAATGTAAGCCCATGTAAAAAGAACCAGGAGATAATTGAACAAATATTTAACTAAGGCAGAGTAGTCACTAGTATTTAATGGCCAGTGAAAAGCATGATGCTCATAAAGACTATTAGGAGAATTTGTATCTAAATGTGACATATATACTTCCATGTATTGATGATATTTTATAATACCATCATCCTCATAGGATTCATATATTTAAAATCATTTCACAAATACACTTTTCTCATAGACTTTGGTCTTATTTGCCTATTTTAACTAAAATATTTTTCTTCTTACAATTGATAGTAATTTGTGAACAATTACTTGAGATATTTTTTAAAAGGTAAAAGAACTTACTTCTCATTAAGAACTGACAAAAATTATTTTATTTTTGCACTTGTTATAAGTAAAAAAGTGGTCAATAATCCTTTATTCCCTACTCATTCCTTCTTTAACAGCCATGTATCTGAGGAACTATTAAAACGTATCAACTAAATTTTAGGTAAATAATTGTATATATGTGTCTACGGCACAATTTTTCCTCAATATACTTTGCATGCTGCGGACTATTCCTATAGACTACAGCTGCAATATACTACTTTTTTATACTTGCTAATGCTGCAGATCTTTTTCAGGAGATTCAGATAAACTTTACCTAAGTTTTTCTTCAACTACCATTCATTATAAAAAGTCCCTCATTGGTTCAATTTTGAATTTCCATTAGAAATTCCATTTTTTTTAATTCTTATTCTTCTTAATCTATTGAATCTTTCTCTGGTTCTTGCATCCTCAATGTGAATCCATCAACTTTCAAAAATTTAATGCTCACCTACGGCTTTGTATTTTTTCATCTATTCTTTATGGTTAATTTATGGCAATGTTATAATTTGTCTTTTATAGATTATTTTAAGTTTGGATGCCCTTGTCCATTTCCTCGTCCCCTATCCCACTTTGTCATCGTGAATATATGCATCAAGGCCTTTGAGCAACTTTCTTGTGTGCCCTTGAGATTTCTTCCTAAGCTCTTTAAATCAGATCATTATAAATCATAGTCTGTTCTGTTACAAAAACTCTTTGCATAAACTGCTCCCCTAACTTTCGCTGAGTGTGAATCAGTACTATTCTGAAAGGCCTTCATATAGTCCCATACTATAAGAGGAGACCACAGTGGCTTGTTGGATCTTACGGTACGAAAGTTCTGATCTTTCCTCTTCCCTAAGCTAGGACCTCTTCCCTCCTCCATCTTGGTGTATCGGAGAAAACCTTCAGAGTCATGGTAACATGGGCAGTGGACAGGTGGTCAAGATGGTTTGCGACGATAGGGGTAGAGGAAGGAGTCAGGAAGGTAGAAAAGGCAGGAGGTTGACCGCAAACTCTTCCTACTTCTTTTGCCCCTGTTCTGCCCCAGGGGAAGAAAAAAATCTTTCTTTTTCAGAACTTTAAAAGAGTTATGTAATATTTTATGTAAATGAAAGAATGTATAATACATGTGTATATGGTTATGATTCACAATAAGCAAATGAACAGTTATGAACCCACCACTTAAGGACTAAAATATTACTGACAACAGACCAGATTTCCAGCAACAATGGAGTAGCAGAGATTGGATTTATTTTCTCACCTGAAATGGCAAAAATAAAATATAAAATAATACTCAATAATGGTTTTCAAAACAGTACATATCATACAAGATAAACACCCCAAATTCATGATGTCTTTCAGAAAGATGGCTTTTTCTTTTTAAATGAAAATGGGAAACCGATCTTGCCTGTATTCCCGGAGGAACAGAGGCTGGTGTGTGTCAGAGCAGCTCCGACAGATGAGTAACTACCCACATGTCTCAAAGGCTGATGGAGAATAATCTGGTTTCAATTGATCCAGTTTTGGAGGGATTAGCCAGGCTTTGGACCAGTTCCAAAAATGGGGATTTGCCATATTCTAGCCCCGAAAGAAACGTAGTTGGTAGTGGGGGAGTATTCAGAAGAGAATGTCGTAAAACATTAGCCCTTCCCTTGGATTCTTAGAATTTCATAAACCCCAAACCCAGAGTTTCTCACTGGGGGAGGCAGGCTGAGGAGTATGAGAAAGGGGAGAGCATGCTTCGAGAATTCTGGATGTACTTCCCAGAAAAGGAACAGGATGAACATGATGAGAAGAGGCAATTTCCTTCCTCTTTCTTAATCTTGGCTCCAGATGCCTCAGCAGATTCTCTTTCATGTCTTGCATGTTACAGATGTCACTGGTGCCATCACCTTGGGGATAACATGTGGCTCTTAACAGCTCTGCTCCTTTGGGGTAAGTTGGGCTTAGAGAGGGCCACTAGAAGGGGCAGGCACTGGCTCAGGGGACTGAGGGTTTTCTGTCTTCCTTTGGTAAGCTAGGCTAGAACTCATGAGTCTGGAGACAATGATTGTATCTGTGCTTCCATGGTTTATTGGTGTTTATTTTATCAAAAGGATGGGAAGGGAAACTCTGAGGCAACATTAAGCCTGGAAGCATCATGTCATCATAAAGTCCCATCAATCACCACCTGTAGGCTTTTCCGTACCATTGGTACCTGATTTTGGGAAGGGAGGTGGAGAGACCTAAGCTGGCCCCTTAAAGTCTATATTAATTCTGTCTCCCTAATTCTCCCTTTCTTTTCTTCTTCCACGGACGAACTGATGATGTCTCTATTGTTTGGTTGCTCACAGTTCCAGTTGATGGTCAAACAGGTGAGTGATGACTAACTCAACTTCTCTTCCTCTGGCACAGTCCTGCTTCCAAAAGCTAGGTTTCATTATCCTAAAGAAGACAGTATGGGCAGAGGGTACAAAGGGGGAAAGTTTGTAAATTATATGAAGTCCCCTATATTCAGAATGTGATTTTGATGAAATCCTGGTTTTTAAGGGTTCTCCCTAAGATATTCTAAATGAGTTCTGACCTCTGCACTTAATGCCTATATAGTAAGAAAGGGTGAGGATTGCAAACATGCACAAGGAGTCCTGCTGGGTTTTCCAGTGTCCTCCTCACTAGTCACCTTACAAGAAAGCTGAGTATTTTTTTTTTCTCCCCAGAGAGAATCAAGCAAACACTGGGCAATTAGAAAGTGAGGGGTTTGAATCTTGATTTCCAGTAAGGCTTGAGATGAACCCTAAGAAATAATATAGCAAATTGGCTTCAACCTAGTTGCACCAGTTTAAAACCCTGTTTCATTGTTTATCCCATTTCATTATGGGGTTTTGGAACCCCAAATCGGCAACACCCAGATTTCATAACAAGAACAGAGGCCTCTGCAGTTGGGTCTGACATCCTTCACGGCTGGATTTGTAGGTTCTCCCTTGCTTATTTTCCAACCTAATCTAAATATACATTTTTTCCCTAGTGCTATCTGTTCAGAGCCTTTCCTTTTATGCCACTTGTTTTTTGTTTCTGTTTTCCCCCCAGTAGACCTTACAAAGTCAGTGCTCACCTTGCAGCCTCCGTGGGTCAGTGTATTTTCAGGGGAAAATGTAACATTACGGTGTGAGGGAGCCCACCTGCCTTGGGGCAGCTCTACACAGTGGTTTCTCAACGGCACAGCCATTCAGACCTTGACCCCCAGCTACAGCATCATTGCCGCCAGTGTTGATGACATTGGGGAATACAGGTGCCAGGCAGGTCTCTCGCTGCCAAGTGACCCCGTACACCTGGAAGTCCACAGAGGTAAGTCCGGCACGGAGAGGAGGGCTGGAGTTCACAAGGTCTTCCTTTGTGTTTTCTCCTTTCCGGACGTCAGTGGGGGTGGGGTGGGGTGTGTGTGTGTGTGTGTGTGTGTGTGTGTATCGATTTGTCGGAGTGTGAGTCTCAGCTCTGTGCGCCTGCCAGGTCAATAAAGTCAAGATCATCAAAAGATCACATGAGAGTCCTCAAACTGTGCCCGCAGAACACTTGACTGGGGCAGGCCTGAGCAGGGTATCTAGAGCAAAACTCAGACCCTAGGAGTTTGTCATTATGCAAAGTTATCTAGTTTTGTTTAAAAATTATACCCGCCCATAGTAAATAACACTAATTTGGGGAAATGGACAATGATGAACGATAAAGTCTCCCTCCCATCCCAAACACTCAGCCCTGCAGACAGCTTCCACAGAAACAAAGCTGTTAATAACATAAACTTGAAAGAAAGTGATCGGTAGAATACTCTATATACTATCCTACACCTTTTATCACTTAAAATACTGTGAAGGTCTGTTTATATTAACAGAGATCTACCTCGTACTTCCAAATGTCTGCCTTCTGGCTGTGCTATAATCGATTTGAGCGTTATCCCTAAGCTTCTAGTGCATTTCCCTGCTTTGCTTTTACAAGCACCGCTGCAGTAAACATCTTTGTGCATATTATCCAGGACACACTTCATGGTATATCTGTAGGGTAATATTCTGGACATGGAATTACTGTGAAAATTTATTTTGTTTATTTATTTTAAAATTTTATTATTTTATTTATATTAATTAATTAATTTTATTTTATTTTGTTATTTTACTTTTTATTTCACTTCTTTTCTTTCTATTTATTTATTTATTATCTAATTTTATTTCTTTTATTTATTTATTTAATGTATTTATTTTATTTATTTTATTGTCTTATTTATTTAATTTATCTTTATTTCATTTCATACATTTATTTATTTAATGTATTTGCTTTATTTATTTAATTATTTTATTTAATTTTTATTAATTTTACTATTTTATTTTATTATCATTTTAAACTTTGATGAAGAGAAGCAGAAAAAAGCCTACCATGTAGTCTGTAAGAGGTTTCTATCTACGTCAGGAGATGGAGACTGCAATACTCTTTAGGGCAAAATGTTTCATTACTCAGGACAAATCATTCAAAAGCATTAAGCTAAAACTTCCGTGTAATTGACAATGCAAAAGTGAATCCAGAGGCAGAATTAGATTTATGTGGACTAGATGGCTTTTGGAGGAAATGTGTTTTAGCTAAGGAAATGTCAACAATGTCGGGGGAAATGCTAGTTTTACCCTGTGTCTGTTAGGCCTCTGGGTGCGGGAGCGGCCCCTGTAAGCAGTGGCTGCTGGAGTCTGATCACGCATTTGAGCCCGATTAACCCTAAGGAGTCCTTCTTGGCAGGTATATTCTTTCCCAGGTCAACAATTATATATTTTTACATGATATTTTAATGTGAATTTTATTGAAGTACAACATACAACAAACCTGAAGTGTACACATCAGTGAATTTTCCCAAAGTAAATTGCACCCAGATAAATAAATGTTTCCAGAGTCACAGAATCTCCCTCCAGCCCATTTCTAGTCACTATCTCTGCACTGACTTCCAACACCATATGTTTTCACCTGTTTTTTAACTTCATATAAATGGATATAGTGCAGTATAGCGTGTGCTCTTCGTGTCTGGCTTCCTTTACTCACATCGATTGTAAGATTCATAGATGTTGTAAAGTTGCAGTTGGTTCTCATCACTGTATAGTATTCCATATTTATCCATTTTATTGGACTGTTGGGTTGCTTCCAATTTGGACCTCTTAGAGACACTCTCACTGGGGACATCCCTGTACCTGTCTGTAGGTGCACGTATGTGCACGTATGTACGCGTATCTGTTGGAATTGCGTAGGAGTGGAATTGCTGGGCCACAAAATACGTATATATTCAGCTTTAGTTTTCCACAGTGGTTGGCACCCACATCACACTCTCAGGCTGGGAGTCATGGTTATCCCTCAGCAACAGCAGGTGTTTCCTGTATTTTGCGCTGTAGCCGTTTGGAGGCATGTGCAGTAGCATCACGCTATGGTTTTAAATTGCATTTCCCTCATGACTAATGATACTGAGTATTTTTTTATGCTTATTGACTTAGATATCCTTTTTTGTAAAGTACCTGCCTGGGTTTTTTGCCAATTTTTAAAAACCATTTTCAACCTCTTCCATATTGACTTGCAGGAGCTCTTAATACATCCTGGATATGAGTCCTTGTTCAACTCTAGTAAATACCTTCTACTCTGTGGCCTGACTTTTTGCTATCTGAGTGCGTTGTTTTCTTTTTCAACAAGCAAAAGTTTTTTAATTTGACTACAGTACACTACATCAAGTTTTTTGGTTGATGTTCTCTAGGATGTATTCAGAGATGTTTGCCACGGTTAGTCAGCAGTGGGGGAGTCAACTAGCTCCGCTAGCTCCCAGTCACTGCGGTTAGTCTGTGTGTGCCGAGACCAAGAAAACACAGCTGGTCCGTGGCCCCAAGTCCCAATCCTGTGGGTGTCTCTACCCTACTCCAAGGTGACGAAGATAGGGAGAACGATTTTGTGTGCTAAAAGCCACATTCCCCAATTTTTGTCGTGCAATACTCTTATCTCTTAAGGCTAAATATTTTACATTTTATTTATAAATTTCTTTCTTCTCCTCATGATTTATTTAGAAGTGTTTTTGGAGGGTGGTCTTTTTTTTCCTTGTCATTGATTTCTACTTTTAAAGAAAGTATTTTCTCTAAAAAAGTGTTTTTGGCATTCTGGTCAGAATTTCTGTTAAATATGATATGGTTCCCTGATATTTGTGGATAACTGCTTTGTGGTCTGGTATGTGTTCAGTTTATACAACTTGTTGCATGTGCATTTGGAAAGTAGGTGAATTTTCTCTGAGGTACAGCATTCTGTGTAAATCCACGAAACTAAGTCTATTAATTGTATCATTCAGATATTTATATTGTCGCTAGCATTTTGGACGGTTTCTGAGGGAGGCTTGTTAGCATTCCCCACTGTGCTTGTGGACGTGTCTGGGCTGTTCAGTCTTTGAGCGCCTTTGGTTGAGAACAGGAATAGGGAGGAAAGACCGAAAACCGGGCTGCGTACAGCACTGGAATGCCTGCCTTCCCCCATAGGTGAGTTCGAGAGCGGGAAGAAGCATTGCTGTCTCTTCTCCGCTTCTGTCCTCTAAGAACCTCCTGCTCATTTAGCCAAACCACCTGCCCAGGGAAGGGAAAAAGCAGCACTTTTACTTACGTGTAGGGGAGCCCATCCAAAGTGAGGGCCCGTTTGACTTGGAGCTTGTTGGTACCAGCTGTATCGCTGATCTGCACGTATGTGAGTGTTTCTATTAATTTAGAAGCATAAATATGTCTGGATGTGTTTGCCATTTTGTGTGTTTGTCCTAGTATATGTGAGCCTATGAACAAATTAGTCAGGTGTTGAGTGTATCAGTTTTCTATTGCTATGTAACAAATGACCACTGACTTAGCTTCAAACAACATAAATTAATTATCTTGCCATTGGACAGGAGCCTCGGACAGCTTAGCTAGGTGCTCTGCTGAGGCTGCCATCGGGGTTTACTGGGCTGTGGTCCTTCCTGCAGGTCTCCAAGCTCGCAGGGTCATTGGCAGAATTCAGCCCCTTGTGGCTATAAGGCG
Organism: Anoura caudifer; assembly: GCA_004027475.1. Classification (NCBI taxonomy): domain Eukaryota; kingdom Metazoa; phylum Chordata; class Mammalia; order Chiroptera; family Phyllostomidae; genus Anoura; species Anoura caudifer. The sequence goes on from PVKU01007248.1 coordinate 51,078, forward strand.
AAGTCTCTGCCTGTTTGCGGGCTGTCAGCCAGAGGCCCCCTGCCGCATGCCTCTGTCACAGGCCCTCTCACAACACATCAGCTCATGTCTTCAAGGCCAGCAGGAGTCTCTCTCAGTCTGGACAGCTAGCACAGAGTCTTATTTAACGTAACAACATCCTGGGAGGACATCCCATAACCTTGTCATATTCTGGCGGCTGGAAGGGGATCAGACAAGGGTGTGACGTACTGGGGTCACCTTAGAATACTACCTACCACATATGATAAAACTGTTGTCCCAAACAACCTCTAAGATCTGGTAAGGGAAGACAAGAAGCGGCCATGTTCAGGGTTGCTGGCAAAGGTTACTTTTCTTCCTGGCAAAGCTAAGGAGATTTGAGGAGCGGGAGATAGGCCTCAGATTCAGCAGAGCTCCAGGGTGGAATGTTCAGGGAGAAAGACAAAGCCCCCAGTGTTCAGCTCTGGCTTCCTTAAGGGTACTTGTGCCACTGTATACATGCATTTTGGGTCCCCATTTTCCAGATTGGCTACTACTGCAGGTCTCTAGCAGAGTTGTCACTGAAGGGAAACCTCTGGCTTTGAGGTGTCATGGATGGAAGAACACGCTGATATACAAGATGCTTTTCTACCACAATGGCAGGACCTTTAAGTTTTCTCCTTGGAATCCTGAAGTCACCATTCTGAAAACCAACGTGAGTCACAGTGGCATCTATCACTGCTCAGGCTTGTACGGAAGGCCTCGCTTCACATCAGCAGGAGTAAATATCACTGTTAAAGGTATTGTATCTGAATAGTCATAGAACTGTAGTTTTGAGAACCAGTGAAACCATCATAAATGATTGCTTCAATTTGCAAATGAAGAAACTGAGAACCTGCCTTCCTGAAGGTCACAACATGACCAGTGGCTGGTGGTAAGCTGGGGAGGGTAGGACCAGAACTGAGGTTCTCTGGGTTGCAGTCTGTCGCTCTTTCCAGAATACTGTGGTGCCCTGTGAATAAACTCAGGAGTTAATTTCAAGCCAGGGCATAATGAGGATCCATTTCATCAATTTTATTTTACTTGCATGAAATAAAGACTCACTCAGGTAGGTAGAAAATAACCCATGGAATCTCATAAAAGCTCCACAGCAGGTGTGTCCAACCTGCAGCCCACAAGCGAGGACTTTTTTGCTTATCTGTAGTGGCGGATATCATGAAAGCTATGCACGGCCCTATTTTTGATCATCAGTTTTCATTAGTGTTTGTGTATTTAATATGTGGCCTAAGACAACTCTTCTTTTTCCTGCGTGGCCCAGAGATGCCAAAAAGTTGGACACCCCTGCTGGACACAGAGGCCGGGAAGACCCTAGGACTTGGTTTCACTTTCTGTCCGTCTCGCCGGGGAGACGTGGCCTCTCTGGTTCCACTGCTTTCTGAGCGTCTGCTGTCCACGCAGCTTCCTCTGCTCCAGTTGCATGTGCCTTTGTTGTGACTCTCCCATGGACTTCATCTCCGTTCTCATAACCACTAGCAGCTTTTTTCTGTCTGAAAAAATAGTTAATTCCTATGGGAAAGAAATTATTGTCCCAGAGTATCTTTTGAGTCAGGAACACAAGGAATGAGACACTGAACTGGCCAGGGTGTGGGTGTATCCACTTCTGGCCAAACGTTACCCAAAGGCACGGTCGCATAATGAATAACATGGTTATTCAGGGCAGCGTGAACTGTGTAGGGGATTCTCCCCAGGAGGCTATGAGCAAGCTGGTAACTATATCCATGAGGAAACCCTAAGAGCGCCTCTCTGCTGGAAGTGGAAAAAATTGTGTTTTCTGGATGCACTCTGTGGAGACAGGTTCCCAAAGGGGTGGGGGGAGTATGTCTTCTGCAAAATGAACCTTAACTCTGAAGCAGGCAATTGTCAACTTTTTCTTTAGAGCTATTTCCAGCCCCGGTGCTGAGAGCATCCTCTTCACTCCCCCTGCTAGAGGGCAATCCGGTCAACCTGAGCTGTGAAACAAGGTTGCTCCCACACAGCCCTCTTGTGCAACTCTACTTCAGCTTCTACATGGCAAATCAGACCCTGGTGAGCAGGACCGAATCCTCTGACTACCAGATACGAACTGCTGGCAGAGAAGATTCCGGGTTCTACTGGTGTGAGGCCACCACAGAAGATGGTGAGGTCATCAAGCGCAGCCCCGAGTTGGAGCTTCGAGTGCTTGGTGAGTGGGAATGATGGGAGCTGACCGGCACAAGAGAAGATGCTCCCTTTGCTCCGGTGGGACTGCGGTCTGTTCGCGGCCCAGACAGGAGAATGCTATGAACAGGCCTTTCCGCTCTTGAGTCAGAACTTCACTGAGCTCCTTGTAAACACCATTACATTTTCCTTCTTTTCCTTTTCTTTTGTTTCCTCTCCTTTCTTTTCTCTATTTATGTCCTTGTTTTTGTCCTTCCTTCTTTTTTCTCCTATATCTTCCATTCTCTCTCCCTCTTTCTCTCTCTGTCTCTTCTTCTTATCCCTCCCTCTGCCCCTTGTCTCTCACCACCAACCTAATTAGCAATATATTGAGCTCTTCTTATCATAGGTCTTGAGAACCAAGGACCTCCTGTGGCAGGCTGGTGAGATGAGGATTTTGAGGGCTGCACGCAAATACCTGCCCAGGTGTCTGTATCTGGCTGAGGTGAAGGGACTGTGAGCTCCAGAACAAAAAAACTGCTTGGGGAAAAAAAGAGTTCATCTTCAGTTCACATTCATTTCAAGCATTAAGTAGAAATAGCAGTTGTCTCTGAAACTAGGGAGAAAGTCTAGCAACAGGGCCCTGGCAGTGAAGGTCTTCTGAGGAGCCTGCCCCTTGTCCGTATACCACAGGGCCCAGTCGGAGCCGCCTGCAGCTCCTTCCTGCCCCCTGAAATTACTGGCGTCTCCACTGGGGACACCGATGGCAGGTCTCAGCCAACCGTCTCTTCCAAACATAACCCAGTCAGATCCCCCTGGTTTCTGAAGAGCCCTTCTTCTTTCTCTCATTTTCTTTCACAGGGCTCCAGTCACCAGCTCCTGAGTGGTTTCATGTCCTGCTCCATCTGGTAGTGGGAATAATATTTTTGGTGGACACTGTTTTCTGTGTGATAATATATAAGAAACTGCCCAGAAAGAAAAAGTGGATCTTAGAAATTCCTATGGGCTCTGGTCATGGGAAGAAGGTAACTTCCTCCCTTCAAGAAGATGGATGTTTAGAAGAGCTGAAATGTCAGGAACAAGAGCAGCTGCAAGAGAAGCCCCAGAAGCCCCAGGAGGAGGGGGGGCAGGAGGAGAAGCCCTGAGGGTGCCCATAAATCAAGACAGGCCTGCCCCTTCCTTTCCATGAGCACGGGGCACAAACATCCAAAAGGTGAAAAACGCCAGAATTGTGAGTGCCACAGCAACCTGACTAACTCTTAAATAAAGCAAATAAATGAGCTAACTTCAATGGAGCGAAACTTGGAAATTCTATAATTAGGGATGATTTGATGCGAGACCTCCTCCAAAGCAATCTTTAAAAACTTGAAAATCAAGTCTAACCTGATTATCCTATTGGGTATTTTGAGCAATATTTCTGGGGAAAGGGTAAAAAGGTAAGTGTGTGTATATGTACAAGAGATTAAGACAGAGACAGAGAGAGTGAGAGAGACAGTTATGAGGGTACAAGAGGAAATAAGTAGTATAGGGTGAAAAGAAGGAAACCCACCTTACAAATGACTTTTGAGAGGGGACATCCGGCCAAGATGGAGGTGTAGGTAGATACACTGTACCTCCTCACACAACCAAAAGAAGGACAACAATTTAAAAACAAAAACCAACCAGAACTGACAGAAAAATCGAACTGTATGGAAGTCTGACAACCAAGGAGTTAAAGAAAAAACATTCTTCCAGACCGGTAGGAGGGACAGAGATGGGCAGCCAGGACCAAGAGGACTTGTAGGTGGCAGCTGGTGGACCAAGCAAGGTGGCAGATTGTGAATGGGGTGCACAAGGCTGCAGATGGCTGGCAAGACTGTGGTGGCAGCTAGTGGAGTACAGGGTCCCACATTCACACGCAGATAAACCAGACGAAACACAGGGGGAGCGGGACGGACTGCACAACCCAGGGTCCCAGCACAGGGAAATAAAGCCTCAAACCACTGACTGAAAACACCTGTGGGGGTTGAGGAGGCAGCGGGAGGAACTTCCAGCCTCACAGGAGAGTTCATTGGAGAGACCCACAGGGCCCTAGAATGTACACAAGCCCACCCACCTGGAAATCAGCACCAGAGGGGCCCAATTTGCTTGTGGGTAGTGGGAGAAGTGACTGAAATCTGGCAGAGAGCAGGGCAAGTATCATTGTTCCTTCTCGGACCCCTCCCTCACATACAGCACCACAACCCAGAGGTGTGGGTTGCCCTGCCCAAGTGAACCTCTGCCCCTTACTACGTAACAGGTGCATCAAGACCAAAAAATGGCCCAAATGAAAGAACAGATCAAAGATCCAGAAAAAAATACAACTAAGAGACGAAGAGATAGCCAACCTATCAGATGGACAGTTCAAAACACTGGTAATCAGGATGCTCACAGAATTGGTTGAATTTGGTTGCAAATTAGATGAAAACATGAAGGCTATGCTAAGTGAAATAAAGGAAAATGTACAGAAAACCAATAGTTATGGGAAGGAAACTGGGACTCAGATCAATGGTGCGGACCAGAAGGAAGAAAGAAGCATCCAATTAGAAAAGAATGAAGAAACAAGAATTCAAAAAAAATGAGGAGAGGCTTAGGAACCTCCAGGATATCTTTAAATGTTCCAACATCCGAATTATAGGGGTACCAGAAGAAGAGGAAGAGCAACAAGTGGAAAAGTTATTTGAACAAATAATAAAGGAGAACTTCCCCAATATGGCAAAGGAAATAGACTTCCAAGTTCAGGAAGCTCAGAGAGTCCCAAAGAAGTTGGACCCAAGGAGGAACACACCAAGGCACATCATAATTACATTAGCCAAGATGAAAATGAAGGAGAGAATTCTAGAAGTAGCAAGGGATAAGGGGACAGTCACCTACAAAGGAGTTCCCATCAGACTGTCAGAAGATTTCTCAAAAGAGACCTTACAGGCAAGAAGGGGCTGGAAAGAAGTATTCCAAGTCATGAAAGTCAAGGACCTACATCCAAGATTGCTCTATCCAGCGAAGCTGTCATTTAGAATGGAAGGGAAGATAAAGTGCTTCCCAGATAAGGTCAAGTTAAAGGAATTCATCATCACCAAGACCTTATTATATGAAATGTTAAAGGGATTTATCTAAGAAAAAATATGTATAGTAAAATGACAGCAAACTCACAATTATTAACAACCACACCTAAAACCAAAACAAACTAAGCAAACAGCTAGAACAGGAACAGAACCACAGAAATGGAGATCACATGGAGGGTTATCAACAGGGGAGTGGGAGGGGGAGAGAGGGGGGAAGGTACAGAGAATAAGTAGCATAGATAGTGGGTAAAAAATAGACAGGGGGAGGGCAAGAATAGTATGGGAAATGTAGAAGCCAAAGAACTTGTATGTATGACACATGGACATGAACTAAAGGGGGGAATGTGGGTGGGAGGGGGTGTGCAGGGTGGAGGGGAGTGAAGGAGGAGAAATGGGACAACTGTAAAAGCATAATCAATAAAATATATTTAAAATAAAGAAATAAGCCAGGTGGTGAAACCATATGATCTCACCTTTAAATGGAACCTAATCAACAAAACAAAAAAGCAAACAAAATATAACCAGAGACATTGAAATTAAGAACAATCTGACGGTAACCAGAGGGGTGGTGGGAGGTGGTAATAAGGAGAAGGGTGTTTGGGAACTACTATAAAGGACACATGGACAAAACCAAGGGGGAGGATGGAAGCAAGTGAAGGAGGTGGGTTTGGCTGTGGTGGGGGAGTGGTTGGGGGAAAATGCAGACAACTGTAATTGAACAATAAAATAATTAAAAAAAAATTAAATTAAAAAAATGACTTCTGAGAGACAGTGAAAGTGATCTTGCATCTCTGTGTGCTCACGACAGTTACTCCAGAGCTCTGCTCCTTCAGCACGCCAGCAGGGGCTGTGCCCACACATCTCACCAGGGAGTAACTCACCATGAGAAGTGGGTGCGTTATTTTTACCTTTTCATTTGAGGCTTTTTCCTAACCTCTCTGTGTGCAACGACAACCAGGGGTCTTGCCTGACTGTCCTTGTCCCCTACCCTAAGGAAAAGCAGAAGGTAACTGCTGCTTTTCTTAACAAATTAAGTCCAGATCGCCCAGCGTGGCACTGCAAGGAGCAGCTTCCGGTGGGGAGGGGCAGTGACCTCCTAAAGCCCCAGCTCTTACCTGTCACAGACGTACTTTACCTTTCTGATTTCCTGGATGCTTACGAACCACCTTCAAGATATGCTCCTCTCCTGCTTGGGCTCCATTTTGGAGACAAAATGTTTCCCTGCTATTCCACAAAACAAGCTGAGATAAAGCTGACATACATGAATACAACTTTACCAAAGCTTAGGAAAAAAACCCTAAAGGGAATAAACAAACCTAGCAACATACTTCTAGATTATTTGGTTTTAAAAAAAAATGTGGCTTACTGCCAAACAAGGACGCAGCCTTGGCCTGGCCTCTGTTCTGGCTCTGCGTGGCAGGGCTCACCTTTAACGCCCATGCCACCTGAAAGCACCTTCGAGCAACTTGGGACTTGGAGTAGATGGAAGAGCAACTTAACCTGCTGCTTCCCTAGACTGTGGACAATGAGAATGTCCTCTCACCCTCACCTTCGGAAAGCGGTACACTAATGATCATCTCAACAGAAGTCCACCAACTCCGACATTTTTATTAAAGGACATGATCGTATGTAACAGCAGAAGTTTCACTGGTTGCACAGAATGTTTTATCTTGTGGGACCGGGAAACAGAGAAAGGGGGGGGAGTTGCAGGGATGAGGCCCATAGGAAAAGAGGCCGGAAGACACTCTGGAGAGGGACTGTCTGTAGAAGATGCTCACCTGAGGAATAGGGAGTTAAAGCAGGAAGGGACATTCACACCCAGAGCAGAGAGCCCCTCCCCCTGCAGAGGGAGGGGGATTTCAGGGAAAGGGCTCCCTAGGGTAGAGGGTCAGGGGAGGCATGGGTAGAGGCAGAGCACTAATGACCTGGGCTGAAGCTAGGGCACCAGGAAGTGCTTCCCCTCCCCCACTCTCCTGTGCTTCCTCTCCAGACTTTTCCATGCTTGTAATCTTTGTCACAGTTTTTTTTTCTCATATGTATTTCAATGTTTAAAACTTCATATGATTATATCAATTTCTTCATTGAACAATTTGCACATCAGTCTACCCTTATTTCCGGCTTTTATCTGTGCTAGGCATAGGTTCTTGGGTGTCCCCCAAATCGAGGCCTCCCTGCCTGTTCCCCAAGCCTGAGGGCTGGGTCTGATCAAGGCCTGGCACCACCTCACACTTTGTCCAGGTGGGTGCCCGGGCCTCAGAGTTTTCTCCGGGGGCAGGGTGCCCTGTCCTTGGCCCTTGGCCCTATACATTTAAGGGTTCGCTCCTCTTTATTTTTATTCCATCTGGAACTAGAGACACAAGCCACAGGTGGTTGTTGAGCACTCTATGGCTAGTGTGACTGAGCAACTAAATTTTTAATTTTGCTTAATTAATTTGAACTTAAATAGTCACATGTGGCTAGTGGCTACCATATGGGATGGACAAATCTAAAGGATGGACATGATCCCAGTTACGCCTTTATTCAACTGAGCAGACTGGTCCCTGCAGAAGCTTCAATGCGTTCCGGATGTGACTGCAAGCTCAACTAAGTAGTAGCCACAATCATAAGCTGCCACGCCAGATGTGGTAGCCCCACTAGAGAAAATTACTGTGGCCTTGGGCACGTGGTATGTGACCAATGATGTGCCTTCTTTTCTGTCTGAATCACAAATTTATATTCACATGGAATGTACAGTATACAATATACGGTTTTGTCCTAGAGCTAAGCCAACTCACCCTCATCTTCATCATCCTGCAGAACTTCATATTAATCTTATTACATTGATGGCATTATGTTAATCAGGCCAGATGAGCAAGAAGTGGCACCAGCACACTGGATAAACTTGGTGCTCCAGAGAGTGGGAGATAAACTCGGAAAGATTCAGGGAGCTTCCACGTCCGTAGGTCCAGTAGTCAGGGCCTGGCCTCGAAACCATATTGTTGCACCCTGTCCCCCCTCCCTCAAAGAAATCACAGCACATGGTGGGCCTTCTCAGGCTTTACAAGCAGAAATTCCATGTGTGAGGATCCTTCTTGGGCCCATATCAGGTATCGCTGGAAGGCCGCCAGCTTTGAACAGGACCTGGAGCACTGAAGAATGTATAGATGTAGGTGTGCATAAAACAACTCCATCTCTGTGCCTGCAATTTCATTTCATTTTTAAATTTCATGCTTTGACCTCTGACCCACCTCACTGTCCTTATCAAAGCCTTCTGGTTGGTGATTATTATGGGAGACCCTTCTGTGTGGCATGGGCCCAGCTCCTACTCAGAGATAGATGCACAGGACCCACGCCCACGGATAGGTTCTCTCGGAAGAAATCAGGTTTGGGATGTGCCCAAGCCACTTTGAGTCTTGCTTTTGCTAAAACTCCTTCACCCTGATTTGAGACAGCAAGTGCTTACTGTAACTTCCTAAAATCCATGCTAAAACTCCCCAGTATGGAGTGTAACTGGCTCAACCACTTTTGCCTTTTCATTTGCAAATATCCTTCTTCTGTGATGTGATTAGTGGCATTGGCTCCTTTGTTGTCTGTAAAAGGTCACCACCTAAAGTGAACCTGTGCATAGTAAATGAGGACCATCATGTAACTGTGACCAGAAACAAAATAAAGGCCTGTCATGGCGGAGGCCATGGCTTTTGCTCCCCTTGAGAGAAAAGCCATGTTGTCCCTTTCCTCCACCGACTGGTAGTCCGTGTATATGTCTCATTTCATCCATAATGACTCGGACACTGTAGGCAGTGTCTGCTTCAGATTATCTGTGCTCCTTAAAATGGAGCCATAAACATTTTTGTTACTAATGGCTGGAATGGCAGGACCACCGAACTGGTGATTGTATCGGTTATAAGCAATCGCCTGTCACAAGACCGCCGGGAAGTATGGCGTGTGCCGCACTCTTGTTTCCTTTGTCTTGTCAGTCATTAGTGCCTGAGTTATACCACTAAAAAACAAAAGTATGGCAACAGGAATCTGTAGTGAAGAATCTGTGCAGACTGCTGGGTCATCTGTTCTGTTCCAACCCAATATTCCTATAAATAAATCACTCTATAATGAATTGTATTATAGCCTATGGAGTTGCCCGCTTCGTTTGTCAGTCTTAACATATCTTCTCATTACGGTGGCCATTGCACCTTTGCCCCACCACGGGACAAAAGGGCATTCAGTAGGTCAAAGCTGGAATGCAGGAAGCCCCTACCACTTGGACCAAATAAGGCAGCAAACCTTGTGGCACTGGGAGTATCAGGAGAGAAAAGGTGCTACGCACAATCTGGCAAGAGCCAGCTGGAGAATCACAGTGCAAGCCCCCTGTGATTCGGAGCAAGGCTGTGCCATCTGCAACAGAGATGCCTTTTGAAAAACAACTTTTAGTATGCTTTTGGGCCCTGGTAGGGACAGAGAATTTTGTTTTGTTTTGTTTTTAATCACTAGATGACAATGAGGACAGAACCGCCCACCATGAGCTAGGTATAGTTACATCTTCCAAGCCATAAGGTCAGCGTGGTCCAGTGACAATTTAACGAAAATAAAACTTTTGAGACCAAGCAGGACAAGAGGGCACAAACAAACTGTATGAGCAGGTAGCTCAAGCACCCATGGCACCCACCAGCACCTTTGGTTACATGGGCATCCCTTATGACCAGCTGAAAGGGGAGGAAAAAAAACTTGAAATGGACCAATTCAATATGAGGCTGCAAACTGAAAATTCACAGCAACTCACGGGAGGCTTTTAAAGGTAGTGGTGAGTAAAGTCATCCCAACTGGCAGGGCTTCAGGTGGCGACCTGAGTCACCTACTTCATGCATACAGAGAAATCACCCCAGGTGAGACTATATCCAGACTCCAGGCAGGGGCAAACGCCCTGACTGGCTCATTGAGGCACATAGGAGGAAGATTAGAAGAAGAGTAAGAACAGGGAAGTCTGTGGTGGAAGCATGTGGGTGGGCACAGGGCAGTGGGTGTGAAGAGTGAAGATCTTTTATCACCCATTAAGCAGAAAACATCTCCCAAGTAAGAGCACTCGGCGTAATGGAAACGGAAGCAGACCAGCTACAGTGGCAGAGATAGAGACTACACATGGCCCAATATCATGAACTCTCACCAAGGCCCATGCAGCTAGTGCTGCTGCCAAATGTTCAACCTGCCAGCAGCAGAGACCAAGGCCGAGCCTCTGCTGGAATTCTATACCTCGAGGACACCACTGGCTACTTGGTATCCCATTGGCTACACAGGGCCCCCTCCATCCAAAAAGGGCCATCAGTTTTTTTTTCTCACGGGAATCAACATGTACTCCAGGTATGAGTTTGCCTTCCTGCCCCACCCCCAGGCTCAGACAGCACACTCTCCAGGGGCTTTTGGAGTGCCTGATCCTCAGGCATGGAGTCCTGCACTGAAGAGTATCTAACCAGGCCAGCAGGAGCGAAAGTGCAGAGGCAGCCATGACCGCTGGACTTGGGCAGATCATATACCGCACCACCCAGAAACTGCTGACTGGCTGGCCTAGAAGAGCTGGACAGCCTGCCGAAGGAACAACTGGAAGATACAATGGAGGTGCCATTCTCCAGGATGCCACATATTCACTGTGACCCCAGTAGAAAGAATATATGGGTCCAGGAACCATGGAGTGGAAGGGCAAGCCCACTTACTGTTGCTCTTCACCAAGAGCAACACAGTTTAGTGAAGGCTTGAAATGTATGCCCTGGCTGGTGTGGCTCAGTGGATTGAGCCCTGGCCTCTGAACCAAAGGGTCACTGGATGGATTACCGGTTGGGGCACATCCCCGGATTGTGGGCTGGGTCTCCAGTGTGGGCACGTGCGAGAGAAAACCACACACTGATGTTTCTCTCTCTTTCTCTTTCCCTTCCCCTCTCTCTAAAAATAAATAAATAAACTATTTTTAAAAATTAAGGCCAGGGTTTAGAATTTCACTAGTTAGCAGTAGAAGCAAACTGCTTCAGGGAATCAAGCTCCCAATCATCAACTTCCCTGTGCACTCTTTCATTATACTGCACGGCCTAAGAACATGCCTGCAGTCAATGTTTGAAACTAGGTCTCCTTTTCCACCTACACTTTCCCACACACCCTTCTCCCAGTTTACAAAAGAAAGGCGTACTTCTCACCTATCCCAACTCATGATACATCACCCTGGGAGTAAAGAAAAAAAAATCTGAGTGTACCAAAGACACAAAGGCACTGTAAGCCAGAGGTAAATTTTTGCGTCTTTCTTTATCTTGTACTCATGGGTGTTAGGGGCAAAGCTACGTGTTAGAAGTGGATACACTGGCCCATGTTGAGATGTTCTGAATCCTGGTACACAGTAGAGGTAGGGCAGAATTTACGACAACTTTCATTTCAAGACCTTCCCTCTTCTTTATACTATCACCAAAAAGTGGTGGAGGAAGAGTCATAAGAGCAAGGCACAGAGACGGTAAGTAAGAAACACTGATAACTGCACCTTACTTTATCTAGGCGACAAACTTACGCATAGCTCTATACCTGATCTATTCATCTGTGAATTTGGCTGCATCTCAATAGGCCAGGGTACATCTTCAAGTAAAAGGAATACATTGAAGATAAGTTGGTGTTTTATATTTTCTCAAATAATTTAGAAGAAATTGTTTCATTCATTTACCCCCACCTGCCTCTCTTCCAAAACTGAATATTGCAAACCCATTGAGTATTCATAGTTTTCTTAGTTCGCAAATTTGCTTGCCACTCATCGATCATTAATATTCTATTGCAAATCAGCTACTTAAGAAAGTCATTAATACATTTTTTTTTTTTTTTTTTTAGCTCCACAGTTAACTAGTGGCTGGAACCTGGCTGTGAGATGGACATGACAGGCCACTGTGGTAGCTCTCCGACCTGTGCTCCGGGGTGCTCTGAGCGGGTCCCGCGGAAGGCCGCTGGCGCCACCCTGTGGTCCGCACATTGAGACCTGAGCTCGCCAAGGAGGCCGCTGCGGCGCGTGCGCGAGGACCCAGCTGCGCAAAGTTGACAGGTGCACCCTTTCCGCAACCTCCCCGCAAACCTTCCCCAGGACCCCGTGAGGAATTCTTGCTTCCTTAGAGCGGGCAGGGGCAAGAAATAGGTGCTACAGTGCGTTGGCGGCATCTGCTGTGCGGACAGAGGAAAGCGAGGGGTCATGTGCGTCCGATTCCTTCCGGTACCGAAAAGAGCTTCCAATTCTGAGCGGCCCCCCAAATCTTGCCTTAATTGTTTACTGGGGCCAGGCAGGTGTGAGAAGCCGGCTCCCGAGTGGGCTGGGTCGGCAGCAGCAGGAAGGAAACATCGCGGGAAGCCACAGGCAACGGCCTCGGCCTCCCGGAACCACACAGCTGAAAAACCCCAACCTAGGCCAGGGCCCGGGGTGGGTGGGGGATGAGTGGGGGACCGAGGCGGAGCAAGAGGGATCCAACCAGCCGTCTCGCGCAGGGGCTGCTGGGAGGTGCAGAGAGAGTGGGCTGAGCGCTCAGCTCGGCCTCTGCAGAAGCCGGGCCTGGGTGACTGCAGCAAGGGGAGGGGCGCGGGACCCAGGACCCGGCCCTCGAGGAGGGACTACAGAAAGAGGCCACCGGAGGCAGTGACAGCAGGGAGCAGGCAGGTGAAGAGTGCGAGGTGGCAATCCAGTCAAGTACCGGCCAAGTTCCTACTGGTCCTACCACCATCAGAGCCCCGTGCAGGCAGAGGCGGCAGGCCAGTGTGCGGCGAGCCTCCAGGTTCTTCAAGGGCTGCTCTGAAATGCACTGGGGAACCACGGGGCTTCTTCCTCGGGGTTCAAGGCCTGTTTTATCCCAGATGACAAGCTTCCAGGACTGAGAACAAAGGCCTGGCAGAGATTGATACAACTAGTAGGAAGGCAGGTGGGTGGATGAGTTTGGGGAATGGAGGTGAGTTCTTCCTGTTCGCCCTCCGATTTAGCAGGGACAATACCCAGGGCGGGTTGGACCTACCCAGGCTTCATTTGAGTGGTTTCTGGGTTACCCTGTACACCCCAGGGCTTCCAGTCCTAAGCAGAACACCCCAGAGTGTTCTGGAAAACAGGCCACTGGTTGTGAGGACAGTGGATCAATTGTTTCTCCTGTTGCAGCCCCCCCCCCCCAGGGAGAGCCCTAAAACTCATTCTAGGACCACAGCAGTTCGTACAAGAGTCCAGGAGCATTCTGAACACTCAGAGGATTCCTAACGGGAATGAATTCTTGAAGTGGCTCGCCTGGTTTGGGGTAAAACAGAGCTGCATCCAGCCTGGGTCTTTCCTGGCTCCCTTACCCAGTTGGGAGAAACCTCAGGGCCTTCTGCACTTAGGAATTTCCCTGCCCAGGAGCCAAAGATGGCCAGCCCTGCCTTGGGATTCCAAGCAACTGCTGGAAGGAGGGTTGACAGTCCTCACTGCCACCAGGCTTATTTGCAGACAGATCCCCAGAGACAGTAAGGGGACAACAGTTGAGAAGCAAGGAAAACAGAAATCCAGGTGGGAGGGAATGGTAGCTTAGATTAGTATGGTGGTAGTTGAGGTGTTGAGAAGTGGTCACATTTAGAATGTATTTTGTAGGAAGTGCCAAAAAAGCTTGCTGATTGATTAGATGTAGGGAATGTGGGAAAGAGAGGAATCAGGAACAACTCCTGGGGAGTAGCAATAAGCAAAAGTTTTATATTGGCCATGTAAGATTCCTATTTGACATTTAAGTTACTCAGGGAAGAATCCTGGACTAGAGATAAAAATTTGAGAATCATATACTATATGTGGTGTTCAGAGTCATAGACAAAATAGAAGAGACAATGAAAACAAAGTACAGATAGAAAACAGAAAAATGGTCTAAGGCTGAACCCTAGAACATGAAAATCTTAAAGGAGGTATAAATGATTTAGCAGTAAAGGATGTTGATGAGGAATTGCTGATGGGGGAGAAGAAACAGAAGTGTCTCAAGAAAGAGTGATCAACTACATCAAGTTCTCCAGATACTGGATTTGGAATGGGATTACATTAAGTCTGTATATCTTTGGAGGGAGGGGGCATCATAATACTGACTTTTGTCATTCATGAACATAACTCCGTTATTTATATCATTGTTAATATCTCACAACAGTTACAATTTTCTTTCTAGAAATTCTGTTCATCATTTTGTGGATTTCCAGTTTTGTCATTTTTGTGAGTTATTGGAAATGGTATTGTTAGAAACTGAAGAAGTAATTATTATCAGCCTCATTGTTATAATAGTGTAAAAACTGAAAGACCCTAAGAGAACTATGTATTAAGCTTGGTAGGATGTCAAAAAAAAAAAAAAAAATGCTGGAAGTTGAAAATCTGGGCCTCCATAATAAGGTTGTTCCTTAGGTTCAGGCTTCATTGTTAATGCACCCTAGCAGTAAAATGGGAGCCAACAGAATTGTTTGCTGTCCTTCCTTTAGTCCTCATTTCTTGCTTTGTTTCTAAATATGGGGTCAAAATCCCTAAAGGGTAAGTAGCTCATCTCCCTGCCTTCCCCTCTCATCTCCGAATCACACTAAGCATGTAGTACTCCTTAACCCTTAGAGAGGATAGAAAATAAATTGTGGAGAGGGAGTGTATGTTAAAGGGAGAGATTCCCAAACATGTTATGTGAGTTAACAGAGGTAAGATATCTCTAAGAAACACTAGAAATAATTGGTCTACACATTCTGGAGAAATAAATTTCCCACAGGCGGTGCTCTCCGAGAAGATAATTTAACTTGGAGGAAGTATTGACAGGATCCCCAGAAAAACAGCAGTCAGGTGGAGTCTGGCTGTGACTTCTTCTGGAAGGGCAGAATAAGCCTTGAAGAGAAGAAATAGGTATTTACAACAAGTTTCCAAGTACCGCATTTACTTTAGAAAATAATCATTTTCTAACTTTAATGGAATCGCATGTTAAACTTTCTTAGGCTTTGGACACAATAAACTAGAATTGATATCTTTACCCTACACTTAGTAGCTCCTTAAACTGCAGTTTCTTACCCCAATGATCTCTTATTCCACTTTGAAATCTTGTATTGTGACCCCATAATATCTAATTTTTACTGATGATTTGTTTGTACCAAATACTTTTATATGCCTTGAAGGGGTTAACAACTTGATATCTCTTGGTGTCATTGCCTCATAATATACGTAGGTGGCTTTTAATCTTTTATCATTATCTTCATCAATTTTACATAATATAAGTATTGTCTCTCCCCTCAAAGTCTGGTGAAATTGTCTGGGCCTGGTGCTTTTTCAAGGGCAGCCATTTGCCTATCTTTTCAGTGTCTCCTATAGCTATAGTTTATTCAGATAGTCTCTCTTTCTTAGGGCAAATGTGATCATATTTTAAATATTTGTATATATTTGCAAAAATATCTATCAAAACATACATACCAAGTTCAATATCTTCTATGTCTCATGTTGCTGATAGTTGCATACCGTTTCTCTCCCAGCACTAATTTACTGAAGACTTAACCCTTTCATGTTCTTTCAAGGAGCCAGATTTTTGTTTTATGTCTTAACTCTATTTTGGGGGAGTGGGAAAGTATAATCTATTCCATTGATTTCTGCTTCTTTCCTCCTTTATTAGCTTTTCAGTTAAAAGCTTAATACACTATTTTTAATAGTTCTATTTTCTCGTAAGTCAAATTTAAAGCTATGATTTTCTTCTGACCTCTTAGCATAGGTTTTAATCTACGGCACTCTATTTCTAAAAAGTGTTTAATTTTATTGTGATATCCCTCTTTAACCCATGTGCTTTTCTTTAATAGTATAGATCAAGGAGAGCATTGTCAGTTATTTCATTGCATTGTGATTAGTAAATATGTCTTGCATGGTTTCAGCTTTTTTTAATACTTGTTGAGCTTTCATTTGCCATCTCACGCATGGTTAGTTTCTAGCAGTATTCCATGTGAATTTGAGAACTACGCACTTTTTTCTGTTTTAAATATAGTTATGGTTAATCTTGGTAACCGTGTTCTTCAAATCCTCTACATCAATGAGTTTTAGTCACTTGATCTGTCAGTCCCTGAGAAAGGTATATATCTATATTAACATATAACCACTGATTGTTATTAAAAATCCTTGTATGCACATTCATCTGAGTATATGCATGGGTGTATGTCTAAGTTAAGAGCAATTTATGATCACTTACTGAATTGCTGCTTTTGGGATTGAAATATCCCACTTCTAGTGCTTTTTATACATACATATATGAGGTCTGTCCGGAAAAAGTCTAGCCATTGTTAATATAGTGAGAACAGTTTGCATGACATTGATGAAACCTGGCAGCCAAGGAGGGTGGACTGGAATGCACATGTGTAAACAATGACAACTTCGCTATACTAGTCAGAGGGGGCAGTAGATGCCCTTGAGGGAACATATGTAGTGTGTGTCTGTCACAATGAATCTGCATCAAATTTTGCATTAAGCTTGAACACTCCCCCACAGAAACTATTTGGATGATTCAGAAGGCTGCAGCTGTGGGCAACTGGTGATGGGCAGCTTCATCACAACATACCCACTGATTCATCATGTCTCATGCAGAGTTTTTTAGCAAAACATCAAATCACCCAGGTGACTCAGCCCCCTTACAGCCCACATTTGGCATCCTGCAACTTCTGGCTTTTCCCAACACTAAAACCACTTTTTTATTTTTTAGATTTTATTTATTTATTTATTTTTAGAGAGAGGGGAAGGAGGGAGGGAGCAAGAGAGGGAAAGACACATCAATCAGTTCCTTCTTACTCCCAGCTGGGGACCTGGCCTACAATCCAGGCATAGTACCCTGACTGGTACTAGAACATACGACCTTCTGTTTCACAGGCCAGCACTCAGTCCACTGAGCCACACCAGCCAAGGCTAAAGTCACCTTTGAAAGGGAAGAGATTTCAGACCATTGCTGAGACTGAGGAAAATGCAATAGGGCAGCTGATGGCAATTGGGAGAACTGTGTGAGGTCCCAAGGTGCCTACTTTGAAGGGGGCTGAGGCATCATTGTCCTATGTACAACGTTTCTTATATCTTGTATCTTCAATAAATGTCTCTATTTTTCATATTACATGGCTGCATATTTTTTGGACAGACCTCGTATATTGTTTATATACATTTAAACCTATGCTTTTCTAACAACTTCTGGAGTAATATCTATATCCTCTTCCTGAATATAATGTAATTCTTACCTAGCTTGTTCATTTCTGTTTACTCTTGTCAACCCATGACAACATAACCTGGAATTTGAATTCCAGATTTAAAAAATAATAATAATGGGGAGGGGTAGCCACACCAAAAGATGTCTGTATTTGAAGTCACTCTAATAGTTCTGAGCTCGTTTCTTCAAAACAGTAAGTAAATGTGGAGCAGAGAACATAAATGTCAAATATTTTGTGTAATCACAGGCTTACCTAAACAAAAATCTTAAAATCCAAACTTGGATTACTAATCAAAACAGAGAGGAAATTTCAATACAGACCTGAGGGATTCAATAAATCAGTGCTTCCTGTACGGCCCTGATTATCACACTGGTACCTGTATCTGACCTCACAACACTCACTTCTATCATTTATGGCACATTTCTTTTTAAATTTGTATTGCAGGTAATTCGGTATGTGTATCATATCTTGTTGTTAGTTGAACCTTTTCCTATTCATCTTTCTCCTACCACCTGATTTCTAAATTCTCAGTAAACTTACTCCATTATAAAATTAGCTAGATGAATAAAGACTAATTGTTCTAAGACTGAGACAATTTTTTTTAAATTTAAACTTACTTATATTTAGGAAATATTTCACTGGATACATGGCCACCTTTGCTTTTGGTATCCCATATCTTCCCCTTAGAATTTTTTTCTTATTCTTGCTGGAATATAACTCCAGAAATTCTTTCAGAAGGGTCTTAAAAGTTACCCACACTTAGATGATAGTTTGATTGGATATAGAAATTTAGTTTCTAAATTATTTTCTCTAGATAAAATACTGTTTTATTATCTTCTTACATATACAGCATTGCCCAAATAAGAAGTCTGATATAAACGATTCCTGTTTCTTTGTAAGAATTTCCACAGGTGTCATCTCCTTAATTCTTGTGTTACGAAATTTATCATTAGGTCTCTAGGTGAAGGTCCTTTTAATTTACCTTTCTATGCTCAGCATTTAATGGGACCTGACAGTCTGAGGATGTATGGAAATATGTATGTGTATAGATTCTGTGAAATAGTCTTTAAAAAATTTTCTACAAGAAAATTTCTGTATGGCCACTGAGGCTGTCCGCTGCACAACTTTGGGGACACCAGTCACAAAGTTTGTAATTTAAATAACCCCAGTTCAAACAGTTTGGCAGACCTGTATATTATTTCTTACATTATTTTTATTCTTTCTCACATTCTTATTGGATAAATTTTGTAACTTCTGAATCCATCCATTTAACTTTTTTCTTATTTTCTATCTTTATATCTTTTTACATGCCTTTGGGGGAAAATTTCTGGGCTTCATATCTTTCAGCTCCCATATTTTCTTGTAGCTATTCCTATTCTATTTTGAATTCAATTTTATTGTGGAATTTTTGTACCAATAACCACATTTTAAATTTCTAAGATCTGTAATAATTGTTCTTGAACTTTTCTCCCATCTGCCAACTTTTTTTTTTTTTTTGGTCAATTTTCTATCATTTCTCTAAATTAGAGGTGGAAGATGGGAGAAATGCAACATGTGTTTAGTGCACGATCTTGAATTAGTATACATTACCACTGGTACATTAGAGATGCAAAAACTGGCCTAACACTCAATAGGACTTCCCTACTATTGACAACTAACATTTGAAATGTTTGTCAAGTCTAAACATTTTTTATGTATTTTCTCATTTACCTTTCATAAAAGCATTATGAAGTAAGCATTACTATTACCCCCAATTTAAAGATGAAGACACAAAATGGAGAAAAACTTGCCTTAGTCTCACTGACAAAAGGGCCTGGACTACAAACCAGGTGATCTGTCTAAAGAGCCTGCTTGACTTTTGGATCACTTTTAGGAAATGCACCCATTTTTTAAATGAAATATTTGTCTAAAGTCATCACAGAAGATTAAACTGTCATTTTTAGAGATTTGTATACATACCATAGTCCATTGACTAATCCTTGAAAAGATGACTTTACCAATCTGGATGACATTTGACCTGACCAGGCAAACCAGTTTCTACACTTGCACTGCTTGCTTTCTGGATCTGTTATTTAAAGCTCATGTTAATTCCATCCCCCTTTTTTTGTCTGCTGAAATGCCCCTCCTTCCTCACCCTACTTTACAGCATTGGAAAAGCCGCACCTCACACTAGGCTGCAAAAGCTCCACCCTAATCTCATGTTTTGGCTACAAAGCTACATTGGCTGAAGGGAAGCTATAAAATGCCCTACTTTATCTGCCCCTCTCAGGATTTTTAAATCTCTAACATGAGTTTTAACTGGGTCAGTTACTAAAGGCACTTAGAAGAATGTTCCAGCTTAAAGGAGCAAGAAAAAATGAAGGAACAGTATAGGCAGATTTATTGGCATACTTGAACCTACCATCCTCTAATCAGTTTGGGTTCTGTCTATGGTCTGGGCAGTCAGTCAACAAATTTTCAATGACAAATTGTTTTACAATAGGCACTGAGATAGAATCTTCCACAAAATCTAGGTACCCAAAGAAAACAAACACAAGAAAAACAATGAAAAAGATAAGGAACAAAGCTACAGTTCATAAAGCTACACAGTTGTGAATTCATTGTGCAAGGAACAAAACCTTAAGAGAAAAGAACAGACTTCCCTGTGAACCAGAATGGGATGGGAAGGCTTTACAGAGTGAGATTTGAACACGGTTCTAAAGAATTAGCAGGTTGATAGGGTTTGAATAGTCTGAAGGACAATCGATTACAGAAAAATGGTATGATAGAAGCACAAAGAGAGAGATGTTTAAGATGTATAAAAAATGGAGGACTGGTGGAAATGAGTAATTGACATTTTAGCCAGTTGGTAGAAGGCCTTTAGTTTCAGGATAAGGAATTAGGGTTTAACCTTAATGGATAATTATGATAGCTTCGATTAAGTGAGCAAATTGACAATGCTCTAACACTTCGAGACTAAGAAATACTGTCCTAGTACTTAAGAAGAGCGCATCCAGACTTCAAGATCCCAGGTGAGACCAGACATAACTCTTACAGTTTGACTGTGTAGACAGAAGATAGAACACCGTGGCCTTCTCATTTCTTGAGTGAATTTTCCTATTATAAGATGACTCACTGAGAAGCCCAGTTTACCAGTGAAAAATTATATTACAGTCCAATTTATACAACTTTTAACGATGTAAATTTTAACTCTTAAGTTGTAATTTGGTAAAATTCATTTTAAGCACAAGATTGTCATGTAAATTCCTCAAAATTTGTCAAGAATGGCCTCATTTCAAGGCCTATCAAGTGAGTTGGAAACTAAGATTTCCCTCTGCCTTGAGGGTAGATTTTATTTGGTAAAACATCGATAAGCCTTTGTCAGAATTAGTCTCGAGTTATGCAAATTTTGAACAGAGAGGTCCTTAAAAGGTCACCCCACGTGTTAACTGTGGACTTTTGTACATCATACCCCCGAAAACCTATTGAAACAAAACACCTGGGAACGCTAAAAACGACCTCCCGTTTCCACCTCATCAGGAAACTTCAGAAGCACCTGGAAATGTTTTACAAGCACGAAGGTGGTTCTTTTCCTGCGGAGATGTGAAGTCTGTGTACTGCTCAGCTTTCACCAAGAGCAATATTGGCTGGGTAGGAGTAAAGGAAGACTTGATCAAAATAAGGACTAAGTAAATTCTGAAAGGAATTTGGTTTCTGGGTTTCTCACACTACACAGGAGGGCGACATTAGGGTCTAGATTGTTTACCGGCCGTTCGTAGGAATATCAGGATACTTACCATAGCAACATCCTTGGTCTCTACCTCCTAAATTCAAGTAGTTAGTACCCCTTTCCCAAGTGATGACAAGCATGTGTTTCTGGTTATTGCCAGATGGCCCATGGAGTGGGGGACAAAATGCCTGATGGCTACCCAGCAAGAAGATAGGATGAGGTAGCTAGGCCTGAATTCACTGGTTTGACTTTTAGAAGCAGGTTAAGTGAAGGTCTCCATCCGCACGCGCTAAGAAAAAAAAGGACCAGCACACTTACTTAAACCCTTACGCGGGGAGTAGCAAGAACCCTCACCGCTTAAGTCTTACAAAACGATGGCAACGTTATACTCGGGGTTCCACGCGCTTCTAAAATGTCAGTTAAGTACCGACCGCTAAACTAGTTACTTAGTACCAGTAAGATTCGTGCCTTGAGACACAACTACAAAATCCCCCTAGTTTTAACAAGCCGACTAACCTTTATTAGGTCCCAATCTTGCCCTACACCCGAATACCCTGACCATGAGCCCAACCCACTTAACTAAAAGCTTACCAATCTCACAAGCGTTTACAGCCACTTCTTGTAACTGAAGTGGCTCTGAAAAGAGCCTTTGGGGTAAAATGTAGCTGTTGTGTTACGTTTCCTGCGCACTATTACTTCGAGCTGGTGTACTTGGTAACCGCCTTGGTGCCCTCGGACACGGCGTGCTTGGCCAGCTCGCCAGGCAGCAGGAGGCGCACGGCCGTCTGGATCTCCCGGGAGGTGATGGTCGAGCGCTTGTTGTAATGCGCCAGACGGGAAGCCTCGCCGGCGATGCGCTCAAAGATGTCGTTGACGAAGGAGTTCATGATACCCATGGCCTTGGACGAGATGCCGGTGTCCGGATGAACTTGCTTCAGCACTTTATACACGTAGACAGAATAGCTCTCCTTCCGGCTGCGCTTGCGTTTCTTCCCATCCTTCTTCTGCACTTTCGTAACAGCTTTCTTAGAGCCCTTCTTCGGAGCAGGAGCAGATTTCGCAGGATCCGGCATTTCCGCGAAGAAGTGCACCACTCACCAAAAGAACCAACCGCGAGTACCACGGAGGTAGCTGCGCGCTTCTTATAGAGCCTACATGCAAATGAAGACTCGCACAGTTCTGAGTTTTCATTGGTTAACTTCCAACAGTGGCGTCATAGAGGTGGAGCCATGTAAATAGGATACTGCTCGCTCTCCCTCAGTGGTCATTAGAACAAAAGTCTTGTTAGCCAATCAAAATGTCCTATTTCACACCAACTAGTTAATTATGTCAACTGATAGTTTCTGGCTTAGGGGTCTTGTTTGCTTGTTGGCTTTCACTTTCCAGGCAGACTAATGTATGGAAGAAATCTACAGCGCTGGCTAGACACGTTAAGTATCTTATTCTTGCAGTTTTGCTCTGTGCATTTTATTTTAAACTTCCAGGTATTATTTCCCTTAAGTTCCCTTTCTGGTTTGCGCCACCTGTATTACACAGTGAGGAACATACTAAAATAAAAATTGGATTTATATACTTATGCAACTAAAAAAAGGCTTAGTAATTTCTTAAAGTAATTTGTCTCTACTCACGCCCGTCATCGGGATCTTACATATCTAGAAACTCATTGCAATGTCTCTTAACCCCATTCTTATCTGTTAAAATCCTAACGAACTACCTGGGAAACAAGGATTTTAAGCTAACATCCAGCATGGTTCCAGAAACCACAATTTTAAACCTGACAATCCGAAACTACTCTTGCTTTCCAAAAGATGTCAACTTCTGCATTCATAATTACTCTAGCATTTTGATAGCGCTTTTGAAAATGTTACTGGTAGAACCAAATCAGGATTTTGATAAACGTACCGTTATCCACAACACTAGTGTATGATGTGATACGGCGTAACTGAAAACCCGGTACAGCACTTTTCAAGAAAATATGGGTGGCTCTGAAAAGAGCCTTTGGATGTTTGTTTAAACCGGTATGCTTTAAGCCCGCTCCCCGCGGATACGGCGAGCCAGCTGGATATCTTTAGGCATGATGGTGACGCGCTTGGCGTGGATGGCGCACAGGTTGGTGTCCTCGAACAGGCCCACCAAGTAGGCCTCGCTCGCTTCCTGCAGCGCCATGACGGCCGAGCTCTGGAAGCGCAGGTCAGTCTTGAAATCCTGCGCGATTTCGCGCACCAGGCGCTGGAAGGGCAGCTTGCGGATCAGCAGCTCGGTCGACTTCTGGTAGCGCCGGATCTCGCGCAGCGCCACGGTGCCCGGGCGGTAGCGATGCGGTTTCTTGACGCCGCCCGTGGCCGGCGCGCTCTTACGAGCTGCTTTTGTGGCCAACTGCTTCCGCGGGGCCTTACCACCGGTCGACTTGCGCGCGGTCTGCTTAGTACGCGCCATGATGCCGCCGCTTTTATTCTACATGTCTTAGACAGGCTTATTTATACACATAACCTCGCCTTGATTGGGCCAGAAAGCTACTGGAATTTTCAGAACTGTGATCTCATTGGCTAGAATTCAATCCTTACTGGGACAGAAGATTGTTACGCTAACCTCTTTATTAAAAGATCTTCCCTTTAAATTGACGTAATTCTTTTTTTTAAGATTTTATCTATTTTTAGAGATTGGAAGGGAAAGAGAAAGAGGGGGAGGAGAAACATCAATGTGTGGTTGCGTCTCACACGTCTCCCTCGGAGACCTGGCCTGCAACCCAGGCATGTGCCCTGAGTGGGAATCAAACCAGCGACCCTCTGGTTTGCAGGCCCACTTTCAGTCAACTGAGCTATACCAGCCAGGGCTAAATTGGTGTAATTCTTACAAGAGCACATTACAAAGTGGTTTTGCACATTTGGAGCTTATATGTTGACAGATTTCTTAGAAATACAAGCATGCCCTCCCATGGACTAGGTTGCAGCCTGTATTTCCAGCTATGAGTTACTGTAACTCCTTTCCCGTAGTTAACATTTACTCAGTGCCTGACACTGTGCTAAGTACATTATGACTGAGGTTCAGCAAAACAATAGTTAATGGAAGGAACCAAAAGTTTAATTTGCATTTATCTGACTTCAGAATCCCTGCAAGGGCTGTGCTGACCTGGTGGAACTTGCAGAGTGGAGTCTTCTGCCTTTCTGTAGCCTTTTCCCGCTGGAATGCCGTTCCCTCCTCAATCCATTTGAATGACCGTGTAGGTCTTACAGATGAAACCTAAAGCAAGGAAGATAAGACCAGAAATATTAATTCCTCCCTTACAATGGTGAATAGTTTCTAAACAGCCCAATTACACTTCAGTCCGACTAAAAGTTAAAGATTTGAAACAAGCAAATTATTCATGGATTACTAAATTGCCAGCATATGTCCTTCACTAAGGCGTTTTCTAATGATTAAAAGCTTTCTCTACAAGGAAATTGAAGATCAAAGACCTTTTCATTATCTCATATGCTTTGAAATATTGCTCAGAAAATTGCATGTCATAAAACAGCACTTATGGAATGTTACCAATGCTTAAAGTTGTAATAAGTAGAAAACTTTGAAACAGCTGCCTATTTTATTGAAAGAGCACTGAATCCAAACCTTGTAAAAACTCAGACCTGAGAACAGAAGCAAGCCACAAAAGCTTACAATTTACCTTGATGTCAATGATGTCAATACAGATGATTATCTTCCTGCTGAAGTCAAAGTAAAATAAGTAATTGTGAGGGGATTTCCTGAACACTAAACACAATGTAGCAATTTGGTGTCTTTATATCTCCAAGAGCCCCTGAGGCAGCAGCAATCTCCTATTCTAGGGGAAAGATCTTACATGGCATCGAAAGTACACCTGATGTGAACAGCTATTACCCCTTCCTATGGTGGTTTGTAACAATGCCTTACATCCATAGAGCACGAATCAGTATTTTCAAATTCTTCTCTATATGCCATCAGGTTTAATCACAACACTGTAAAATAGATGTTATTTTCCTCATTTTACAGATAAAGAAACTGAGCCTCAGCGAAATTATGGCTTGTCTCAGATAGTAACCAGGCCTGCATAATATTCTAAAGTAAGAAAATGAAATGATAATGGATTTCCAGTTTCATCAGACTTGGGTACCTTTTAAAAATCTGATGAATTTTCCTGTCATGTAATCACATCACTTAATGTTTTTCAAACTTCTGCCATTGAACTACTCCAATCAGAAGAAACTATGGCACCTGGATGACAGCCCCAAGCAGCTTGCCCGAATGCCACGTTTCTTTGCAATGTTTTCTGTTTTTGGTTTTGGTTTTTTTTGTTGTTTTTTTTTTGTTTTTTTTTTTTGGAGGGGTGGGGGTTGTTCTTTTTTTTAATGTATGCACTGTTGGCTATGTATGCACTTTATACGAAAAAAAAGATTCTCAAGCTGTGTATTCATTCATATAGAACCCAAAAATTGCCCTGGCTGGTATAGCTCAGTGGATTGAGCACAGGCCTGTGAACCAAAGAATTGCAGTTTGATTCCCAGTCAGGGCACATGCCTGGGTTGCAGGCCAGTTCCTGGTAAGGGACGCACAAGAGGCAACCATACATTGATATTTCTCTCCCTCTCTCCCTCTCCCCTTCCCCTCTAAAGATAAATAAATAAAATGTTTTTTAAAAAAAGAATCCAAAAGTCATGGGATTTATTTTACCTTTAATACATAGAAAAGAAAATTCCAAGACTCTTTCTCTGGTTTAATAAAGAAATTGTATAAGAATTTTTACTTCTCAGAAAAGAGATGCAAATTTAAATGTTAATTCCAGGGCAATAAATCAAATACAATAATCACTCAGAACTGCCAACTTCTAAGAGGTATATGTGTTACCGGACAGGGACCAGCCTGGAGCGGGTCTGCCTCAGGCCGGCCTGTAGTGTGTGAGTTCTTGACTCTGTGTAGGAAAGATTTCACAACAGGAGTCCAGGTGATTTTGAGAGTACTTTTATTAAGGCTGGGACAGTAAAACAAAGGAAGGACTTAAGGTAGAATAAGTAACAGGAGAGAGTTGAGGCGGTGCTCTGCGTTGGCTCCCTAGAAAAGTTACAGGAAAGGAGGTGTGAGCCGGCAGAGCTGCTTTTGGCTCACAGGGAAGTGAGAGAAAACAAGGGGGCTCAGAGACGGGACTGGGGTAAGCCCAGGTCCAGCTGAGGCTGCCCGGGATCCGCTGGCTGCAAGTCTCTTGGGGACCCTTGGAGTTTAGGGGAAAGTAAAAAGTTCATGACCAGGAAGGGGCAGGGGCATGCTCTACGGCTAGCTGCCCTGAGTCTCTGTCCTGAGGGCTTTGTATCTTTTTTCTGTGGGTGAGAATCGTAGGGGAAGCTGTCAGCAGAACAATCATCAGCTTTTCAGGTGCATTTGGCATGCTGATATGTCAAAATGAGCACATCCAGGGGTGTGGGAATATTCTTTGGTCTGTTGTACTGTTTTACTTTTATCTTGGGTGTGTCTGGCTTTTAATGGGGTTTTTGTATTTGTCCCCCTGACTTCATCTGTCCTTGGCTTTAACTGGCACACGTGACATTAACTGGGTCTCTGTTCTCTCTTTGCCCAGACCAGAGAGATTTCAGCTAGGTGTTCTCTGGTTAGGGAGGAGAGGTATAAACCATTCACTCTCAAGTATCCTTGGTTCGGGGAGAGAAGGTCTTGCAATTCACCATCTGGCTATAAGTTGCTTAAACTGTTTGGCCTTGTTTAATTTTCTTCTGTTTCCCTATTCTACTTGCTCTCAGGAATTTTCCTAGCTTTTCACCATACTGCCACATAGGTAACACTTCTCAAAATCCAACAACCTGTGATGTATGGTTCCCTTAGAAATCACTTTTAACAACAGAATTCAGGTCCGTGTTAGTTCAGTTTCACCTAGTCTCCACATTGGTAAATATAGTGGTAATTCAGTGATATTTCTCAATAACTACTTTATCAGAAGCAAGTTTATAATGCAGAAGAACCTTTGCTTCGCTGCAGCTGTGGGAAGGAGGGAATATGTTTTCCTAATACTTCTGAAGTTTCTTTCGCCATAATTAATAAGAATCAGCAGTTTCAAGACTGGGCACTGAAATGTTATTTTCAATACTACGACGGGAGAGACACAGGCCTGAGAAGCTTCAAATTTACCATAGGAAATAAGCAGTCAAAAGAAAATGTTTCACAGGTGAATTATTAGGCTCCTAATGTTTTATATGTTCATAGGTTTGTTGTTAATACAAAAGTAATGGACTAAATTAAAATATGTGTTCTGGGAAGACAGTTTGCATTTAATCTTTGATTCAAGTACTTCCAGGGCTTCAGGTACCACCAAGATGAGACCAGATGCCTGATTCCCTTTCATCTTGAGTGGCCTGCAGCCCTGGGCCAAATTGAAAAGCCATGGAATTTTGAGCTTCTTTTATTATACCATTCTGGGACAGTTCATTCCCTCAACATACTGCTCATTGGATTAAAAACTTCCCCTCTACTTAAAACACTACTGCCTGTACTATACAGTGAAGGGTGGGTAGAAGAGAGGGAGAAAGTTTTCCTCCACCCTCTTGGGGTCCCTGGCTGGATCTGAAAATTAAACTGCCAAAGACAGATTTACAGGAGAAAAATGCGCGAACTTATTTTATATGTTTTACGTGACACCGAAATCTTCATAAAGGAATGAAGGTCTGAGAAATGAAGAAATGAAGGTATACCTGAGTATTTTTAGGCTAGATTTAATGAAGTGTGGGCAGTCATGTAAAGATGAGACAGGTTACAGAGCATGAGGTAAATACAGTAACCTGGGGGAAACAGCAAGGCCTGTTAGGATCCTTCTGTATGTCCCTTTGCCTTTAAAGATAGGAATGCTCCTTTCCTCTGGATCTAGGGAGGGCATCTCACATAAGAGGGTTTTATGACCTGTTTCAGGGGAGAAAGTCCATGGGAAGACCACTTTAATATGGAAGGCCATATTAAAATATTTAATATGCTAAGGGGCCATAGTTTGGGGTAGCATGTCCTCTACCCCATCAGTGGCAGAATATGACATGCCTAAAATATGCCATTTGGGCATAGGATTATTGTGAGCTACAGGCACTTGAAAAACAGCAGGTGCAAAGCTGAGAGAAACCTCAACTCAAACAAATCTCGCTAAACTAACCCTTATCTTCCTGGTCAGTTTCCCACTGTTAATGCACCAATTCAAACCCTGTTGTCATGTTACATTTTCCCAATTGACTAGTCTGTGTCCAATTCAGTACATAAGTGTTCAGCTCCAACCGCATCTTTGATCTTCAGTTCTTTAATGAGGGCTCCCATGGCAAGTAAAACTTACAGTACTTAAATATGTATGCTTCCTCCTGTTAATGTCTCCCGTCAATTTAATTCTCAGGCCCAGCCCAAAACTCTAACAGCACAAGTGAAATTTCACCTTCTCTATAGCAGCTACGAGTTTAATGGGGTGCAGAACATGCTTCCCCCAAACATGCCACTTTGGTAAGTTGATTTTGAGCCAAAGGAACTTGAGAAACAGCAGGTGCAGGAAGGGCTCTCTGACCTGCCCCTCTTATCTAAATGTAGCTCATAAAATTTCCCACTTGAGAGATACCCTTCCAGTACCAGGAAGAGAAGTATATTCATTACATCAGAGGCACGGAAGCAACATCAAGATGGAGCTGTACAAACCAACCTACTAAAATAACCTCTATCTTCTATGACTCTCCCCTTTCTGTACCCTAGTTATTGTCCCACTATTTGCTGCCCCAGCCCCAGCCTCAAAATCATGGTTTTGTTTTAAAAGGGATGCACACACTTTGGGGCCCAATGGGTTCTTCAGGTCTTAATTTCCTTTTGAAGGCTACTGTGTACAAATACAAACATTAAAATTTGTATGCTTTATTCCTTTTGATCAGTCTTATGTCAGTTTAATTCTTCAGCCCAGGCAACTGAGTTTTGGGGGATCTTTCTTTAGGCAGATAAGGGGAATTCAAAGTCTGTCCTGTTTTTTTAAGTACATAATGCTCAAAAAAAATCAATATACCAAAGTGGCATTTTGGTTTGGCATGTCCTGAACTCCTAGTCTTATTTTGGGGTGGCATCTTCTACTACCCTTCATCATCTGTGAATTTCAAGGTTTGTTTTAAACATGTGAGACACAGTGGTATCATTCAGTGAACAAAGAAAAGGGATAGGGGTGAGGGAATAAATCCTCTCAGCCTCCATCACAGTTGCACCTTAGAGATTTTCATTTTAAATTTTGATTTTTGGAGAGTTTCAGTTTTGAGTTTAAAATGAGTGAAGAGCAACCACCGAGATGGATGTACAGATCTGAAGCCTAGAAATCTGCATAAAAATACCAACTTGAAATTCATTACTATACATCGGCATAGAGGGTAATTAGAGCCAAAGGAGAGATGAAAGAAGGCACATAAGATGTTAAATTGAATAAGTAAATGAATGAAACAAAATAATCCTTTCTCAGAAAAACTACTTCTTTATGATGGAGAAACCACATCTTCTTATGGATTTGCCTACAGAAGGCCCTGGTAATGAACATGGTATCGGTAAGGATCCCAATCAACTTCACAGGGCAGTTTCTGGTAATGACTCAGTGTGGAGCAGGTGTCCTTCCGCTTGCGAAACCCGTTTCAGCAAACTTTTGGGCTGTGTGGGGCCTCAATTTGAAAACAAAATCCTGGCTGAAAAGAGTTGATTTTAGAAGACGTACAAAGAATTACAGAATATCGTTGACTCTGCTTTCTGTACTTATTCTTCTGTCACCAGAAGTTTGGACGACCGTGCAGTGGATTCACTGACCTCCACGAGAAGGTTTGGCAATACAATGAGACCAATTTTCCTAGGATCTCATTTCTCCGGGATCAGGTGAAATTCCAAGCCTCATACCACCACAATAGAGACTAGACTCGAACACCAGGGCGACCTCCCTCTCCTCCCTTCCCCGACATCCCAGGTGCGGCTCTGGAGATCACCTAGTGCGTCTGTCAGCCTAGTGACCACAGCAGCTTGTAGCCCTTTCCTGTCACCAGTCTGAAATCTGGGATCCTGTTGGGATTAGACATGGCGCTGACGTTCTCATCTCCTTTCCTTCTCTGGACTCTGTTTGCTCTTCTGGTATCTTCGAGAAAGACCTTTCCTCTTCGCCCGAATTTAATGTCTCCCGGGAGCATCCAGGTGGCGAGAACCGAAGGAAAACAGCTGCGGACTCCGGAAGCTCCGGCTTGGGACCTGGCTGTGTCAGGCAGGGTCCGCTAGAGGGCGGTGTGGGGAAGGAATGGGACACGTGAACAACGAAATGAGAAACTACGGTTGGGCGGGGACAATGTCGACCGCTTCCCGCCCATGTGCTTCAGGTTTTCAATCCGGTCCGATGGTCTCGTATATCAGAGGCAGAGCAGCCACATGGGTGGTGAGACTTCTGATTTCAAGCTGTGGTAGTCATGTCTGGTAGAGGCAAGGGAGGTAAGGGCTTGGGCAAAGGTGGTGCCAAGCGTCACCGCAAAGTCCTACGAGATAACATCCAGGGCATCACTAAGCCTGCCATCCGCCGTCTTGCTCGGCGTGGGGGAGTGAAGCGCATCTCGGGCCTCATTTACGAGGAGACCCGCGGCGTGCTGAAGGTGTTCCTGGAGAACGTCATCCGCGACGCGGTGACCTACACGGAGCACGCCAAGCGCAAGACAGTTACTGCCATGGATGTGGTGTACGCCCTGAAGCGACAGGGACGCACCTTGTATGGCTTTGGAGGTTAAGTCTGTAGAATCCTGAAACGTGGTGACAATCCCAAAGGCCCTTTTTAGGGCCACCCATATGAGTTTTGAAGGAGCTGTTGACCTGTTTTCGCAGTGTGGAATATTGCATTTGGGACTTAGTGGCGGGTGTGTGTTCGGGTAGTGCCACCTAAGTTTCAGAGCTCATTTCCACTTAAGCTTTAAAAGCCTAAACCGTTAATGCTCCGGGTTGAAGCAGTATTTCAGGTTGTTTCTTGGTGTGTTATCGCTTCTTAAACTAGGTTGTGGAAAGTGAAAACCAGGAGAGGTTAATTGACCCTCAGTCTCCAATTTTGTTACATTTGAGCAAAGTGGGAAGGCAGACGGAGGTTTATAATCTACATGGCAGTTCTGCCTCTTGATCGTTTTTGCGGCTTGTAACCTGGGCTTCAACTTCCAGCTCTTCAGTGAGGGGGTGAGCCAGGTGGCTCTAAGCCTGAACATAGGATGCAGTTTTGTGATATGCTCACTTGAGAAGATGCAGGAGTGCTTGCAAAGTCATCAAATCCAGTTATGGACTGTTCAAACATCCGAATACAGGGTGGGGCAAACGTAGGTTTACAGTTGGAACCTACTTTTACCCCATCCTGTGTGTTAAATCAAGATGAGTTCTTCAGTGCAGTTATAAAATGGCAGTTGTCTGCCCAGTGTGTAGAAAGTGTTCTTGGTTTCCTGTTTTTGGTGATCAATTAAAAAGTCTCACAGGGGTCTTCTGAACCTCATATTTCTTAGATTTTGGTTCTTAGTACTACATTCAAGAAAGTTTAGTCAAAGACCTATGAGATAATTGTCTTTCAGTGACAACATTGCAAAGATAGAGATGCAGAGACAATATCCTATAATAGCAAAACAAATTGATAATCTTAATGTCTTGCAAGCAGATCTTCAAGTAACAATTCAGATGTGTAACTCTCCCAATAGGAGCTGTTGTAGTTAGGAATGAGAGGCCTGCGGGAACATATCCACCATCAATATAGAAAGCACATTTTAATCATTGGTGAGGCAAAAGCAAATAAATTATTCTGTATCTACCAGGAAAGAATAAAGTGTCATTCTCTGTACTATGGCTTCTATATTTTCTTGAAATGTGATAGATCTACACCGCTAATCCTTAAGCCTAATTATAGTTTATTAGCTATTACATTTTCAAGTAAAAGATGTTTTCAGCATTCTATGCTTATAATTTTACAGCTAAATTTGGCTATATGGTAGTTGAGAGAAAAAATTATGCCAGCTCCCCAAAGAAAAGCCAGCTGTTCCTCTGTACTTGGCTGTTCCCATTAGAACCAAACACTTGAAGGTGAACTAGGTTTAAAACATGGTGCTTAATGAAGATGTCAGCAAGTCAGAGGCTGTGACTGGCCCTCTAGGAGCTTATCGGAATGGAGAAGAAAAATCATAAATAAAATATATACATACATACTTACATATATGGTTGAATACCACATGGCAGCATATATTCAGTATGATAAGAAATCCAGAAAACAGCCCTGGCTGGTGTGGCTCAGTGGATTGAGTGCTGGCCTGTGAACCAAAGTGTCACAAGTTCAATTCCCATTCAGGGCACATGCCTGGGTTGTGGGCCAGTCACAGCCTGGAGGCAACCACACATTGATGTTTCTCTCCCTCTCTTTCTCCCCCACTTCTCCTCTCTAAAAATAAATGAAATCTTTAAAAAAAGAAATGCAGAAAACAATACAAAATTTTAAACATTAAATAAACAAATAAATATAGACAATAATCACTATAGGAATCCTTCCACTAGAATATAGTAATGACAGAAGCCAGTGGCTGCTGGGAAGTGGGAAAGCATGGCTGTGGAGGTGGGGCTTGTGTCAGGCTTTGAATAAGGAGCAGAATGCCTGGCATCCTACTGAGAGATACACAGTAAGGGTGAGAGGCAGGAGGAGGACCAGCAGAAGAGCTGCAAGAACAATGTTTGTGAAGAGCTCCAGGTGAGAAATAGATCAGAGGTTTCGTTTTTAAAGATGTTTCATTTTCCCTTTCAATTAAAATCTCAGTTGTAACTGATAGCATTTCTATTGCAAATGTCACTGATTTTTTTTTTTCAACTTTAAAGGCAATGTAGATTGGATATATCTGAGCTTCACTGAGATACTCTGGAGAAGGACATATTAAAGATTTGAAGAGAAATCAAAGAATAATAGGAGGAGTGGAGGGAAAACTATCCACTGGCTAAACTAGTGGTTCTAAGTGTGACCTATAATCTAGCTAGAAGCACCAGATCACCTGGGAACTTCTTAGAACTACATCTTGGACCCACCCCATACCTACTGAATGAGAGGAACTCTGGGGGGTAAAATCTATCAATCTGTGTTTTAACAAATCCTCCAGGTGATTCTGATACACATTTTAAGATTTAAGAACCACTGATCTGAGTAACACTTTTTTCTTTAAATGAAACAAAAGTATTTAGAATCTGAGTATATACTACCTTATATTTGTTCACTATGATGTTGAATTTTGTTTTCTTTAGTGGAAACAAAAATCAGGTGAATGAGCCTAGTAAGTTTGCTGTAGTACAAAATATTACAAGAGGAAAAAGGTAAAAGCTCATTTTCTCCAAGTATTTAGGGTAAACAAAAAAGATGTATGAATAAAAACTGTAATCGGCTTATTTTACAGAATATTATTGGTCTGTATTTTTAATAGTATTGAATTTTGTAATCAATAGCTATGTTTCTTTTTTCACTTAAATTACTCCAAGATCTTGTCCTTAAACCAATAATTATACGTGTTCTTTACAGTAATATCAACAGTGGCCTTGCTCCCATCCTGCTGCTCCACTAAATACTACTATGAAATGGATTAACTGAACTTCTATTTGCTGTATGCAGCCTCTGAATATTGCCAAATTACAGAATATGCATTATGCATCATTAATAAATGGCTGTTTTTTAAAAAAGTTTTTAACCATCTGTAACAATAAGGAACATAATACTATTTTATCATTTTGCTGACAAAATAACTTCCTTCTCATTTCCACCCAAGTGGCACGGGGGCTCTCCAGAAGGCACTCCTGACCTGCCATCTCTTCCCTCCTTGGGTGAAATCAGAACTACCACTAAAATGTATTTAAATGATCATATAGAATTTACTCTGAGGGTCTACCTCCATTACCAGGGCAACAGAGGCACTTAAGTGTCCCACTGAGTAATCAAATCTCACAATTGACCCATCTGAAGTCTTTCCTTTCCAGGTTTCTCTGCATAGGGGCGCTACCCTCCCAGGCACCCAGGCTAGATGCTCCTGAGTCACCCACTGCATTCTTATTTTCTTCTTTTGCCGCCTTTCACTCCGAACTTTATATTCTAGCTCTTAATGTACAACTTATCTCTCTACTGGAGCCCAAAGAATTATTATATATGCAGAATGTTACTAGTATATATAAATATGTATGGATGTATAGAGAACTATCAGAAAAAATGTTCATAGAAATTTAAGATGGTTGTATATATGTTGGTTTTTGTTATATTCATTTAGCATTTCTAAATTGTTTGAATTACTTAAAATAAGCATATATAATTTCCTCCAAAATGATCAGAGGATAATAGGCAGGCAGATAGACTGATTGATAGATAGATAGATAGATAGATAGGTGATAGATAGATAGATAGATAGATAGATACTATAGGCTACATGAACCATGGCAAATTCTAGCTTTATCAAAGCTCAATTTTCTCATCTTAATGTTACTGAGAATTTCTCCTTAGATTACAGGAATGTTTTAAGAATCATCAAAGGAGGTGTGTGTGAAAGACTGAAGCTGAGACCTGACATAAAACCACAGTCGATGCCTGTTTCACCCAATCTAGTTCTTACAGACTCTCTAATCACTGTGGAAGGAGGGAGAATATAGCCAGAATGTAGAAATAAAGGCAGACAATAAAGGTAAAGATGCGGTATAAACAGCTTGGCAGGGCCAGAGTTTTCAGGATTAGACAAAAAAGTCGTGGTCATCTTAAAGAACCAAATAGACTCCCAGCCGATGTGACTTATTACTGTCCACTATTTTCACCATGAGCATCTTTACTGCAAGCATTTTCCCCCATATCTATTTGTCTGTAAGGCAATTTTGCTGTTAAAAAAAAAGATAATTGGTTGACGGTTTAGATTTGGTGGTTGTTGTTTGGTTTCATTTCTCCACTGACAAAGTTCTTGCAGTTACTCTCATTTTTATATGTTATTTAAATCTCATTTAATCCACTTAATGCTGCAGAGTTCTCCGTGGAGCGTATCCACCACAGTGTCTCTGTCCACTCTCATAGTGTGGGAATTTCTTTTGGATGAATATCTGGAAGCACAATTGCTGGTTCTTATGATATGTTTACTTAGTTGACCTAAGAAGTATCAGGCTGCTCTTCAGAATAGCTGCCCTGGTCCACAGCCCACGAGGAGGGCACCAGTCATGTATAAGCCCTGCATCCTGGGCAACCCTTGGAATTATTCAGCTTTCCAATGTTTCCTAGAGTGTCCAGCTTAAAGTGACATCTCATTATTGCTTTGATTTTCCTTTTCTTTTTAAAAATATTTTTAAACAATTTTATTTATTTTTAGAGGGGG
Organism: Anoura caudifer; assembly: GCA_004027475.1. Classification (NCBI taxonomy): domain Eukaryota; kingdom Metazoa; phylum Chordata; class Mammalia; order Chiroptera; family Phyllostomidae; genus Anoura; species Anoura caudifer. The sequence goes on from PVKU01007248.1 coordinate 86,540, forward strand.
GAAAAGAAGGAGAAAGGGAGGGAAACATCAATGTATGGTTGCCTCTCATGTGCCCCCCACTGGGGACCTGGCCTGCAACCCAGGCATGTGTCCTGACCAGGAATTGAACCAGTGACTCTTTGGTTCTCAGGCCAGCACTCAATCCACTGAGCCACACTAGCCAGGGCAATTTTCCTTTTTCTGATTACTAATATTTAAGAGCATCTCCACATATTTGTTAATCTTGCTTCTCTTCTGTAACCTTTCCCCCTACACTATTCATAGGGTAAAATCTACCCGCTCCAAGTTTGGCATTCAAGACACTCCTCCCCCCTAACACACCAGCTTCTAAGTCTCCACCACTAGACGGTCCCACAGGACCCCTTGGGGTTTCAGAGGCAGTGAAAAGTCCATGCCCGAGAAGGGGTATGGGTATGCTGCAGAGCAAGCCCTCACCAGGTCTTTGTCTTGGTTATTTTTACCCCCGTTGCAGGGAGAATCTTAGGGGAACGTTTCAATAGAATATTCATCAGCTTTCCAGGTGTGTTTTTAATACGCTGATGTATCAAAATGAGCACATAGGGAAGTCTGGGATTATTCTCTGGTCAGCTTTACTGCTTTTACTTTGATCTTGGGTCTTGCTATAATGAGGTTTTTGTTATTTGTTCCCCTGACTTCATCTGTCCTTGCATTTGGCCGTCACAGATGGCATTAATTAAGTCTGTTCTCTATTTTCCTAACCAGGGTGATTTAAACTAGGTGATCTCTGGTTGGGGGGGACAGGTATAAACTGTTAGGGTGGTTGTGATGCAGGCTGTGAAAGAATTCACATAGAGAAGAAAATGCAGAGAGCAAAGTTTTCATTTTATTTTCCAAGAGAGGGAAAGGGCTAGGTGCAGAGATATGCAGCAGCCCTGAGGGGTAAGTGCTTTGATCTTTTATTAGGTTATTAACTGGCTTATAAAAGGGTGTGGGGGTTGCTGTTGTGTGGCCCCTGTGCTGTTGGGGGCTTTGCAGCAGGAAGTGTGGGTGGTTTTGTACAAGCAGCAGTTTGCTCCACTGTTATCTTTTTGGCTGGAGCCATAGGGACAGTTAGTCACGTTCTGTTCTTGTTTTCCAGTAATTTGCAGTCCCGGGGCCAGAAGCTCAGAAGAGTAAAATGGCATTCATGTTAAATTAGGTCATAGGCCTGCTTGCCAATGGTGCCACCATGGTAACTGCCCCTGGCTTTGTCCTCATAAACCATTTGCTCTCAAGGGAAGATAAGGTCTTGCAATTCACTAGCTGTAAGTTGTTCAGTTTATTCGGCCACGTTTAATTATCTTATCTCAACTTCCCCATTCCATTTGCCCAGGAATTTTCCTAGCTTACTATCTGCCTCACTCTCAAAAACATGCTCCCTGGATTGTGGAAGGGGAAGGAGCGAAAGTGGTGCTGGGCACCCATTCCATTTCTCCAAGTGCTCCAGACACAGGAAGACACTCCAAAAACTGGCAATAGCACTGGCAAAGGGCTCTTCCAAATGGGTAGAAATAGCCCTTAACGTGTTCAGTAACAGACAGGACAGATGAAAAGAAGACACGGAAATGAAAAGTAGACTGCTACTTCGGCAGTAGCCATTCGCTTGGGACCGGGTGACATTCGGAGAGAAGAGGCCTCTCATGAGTAACCCTGGCCCCACCTTGGGAAAGGTCCGCAGGCCCCTAAGTTAGGGCAGGACCAATGTCCATACTGTAAGCACTGGAGGAGGGATGCTCTACTCATCCCCAGAGGGAAGGTGGGAGGCAGCACTGCTCTCCAAATGCCCCTTGAATATAAAGATTGACGTGGCCAAGGGCTCCCCAAAAGGTTCTGCAGAATAAGATCATCTCCACTGAGGAGCCTCACTCAGGTTACTTTAGAAGTTGAAGAACTGTCAGAATTTCTACTGCATACTGGAACCACTTACTCTGTGTTGACCACTTAAAAGAACACCATCGGACAGAAGTTCAATATGTGGACCCTGACAAAGACGATACCTACTAAGAAGGCTTCCTGGTGGCTAACTGGCCTCAAATTTAAGTAAAAACAAACAGAGCCCAGCAGTCATTTTTACACAGGGATCTCTCAGGCAAGAAGTTCATGGAATCCTATCTAACACAATAGGACTGAGGCTTTCTCTACCCAATCAGAGCTGTGTAGGTATATTCTGCCCCACCACCAACATCTTTACCAACCAATCAGAGCAGCTCCATTTACACCAGTCAGAAAAGTATCTTTTACACTAAACTTTGAATATTTGGAGTCCTCAGTTGCATGAGGACAGGCCGATCAGGGACCAGGGGCGTGGCAGGGACTTGTTCTTTATAAACCAGCTCCTCTCCGAACTCTCTTGCATACGTACAAGGAAGGTGGGCAAAAGAACAGCTGTCAATTTCATTAACTATCCTGGTTTGCAGAATAGATGTACTATGTCTATCTTCCATTGGTATTATCATGTTAGCAATTTTCACCCCACAGCTGGGATTAGAAGCATAATCTGGTAGATTTAGGCAGTAACAAACTATAACCAATGTTGCTTAAATGACATCTTCAAAGGAATGTCACTGATAACTATGGAAATAACCCTGATAAATGCAGTAATCCAAAATAGAATAGCACTAGATACTCACACAGGAGCCTAAGGAGGAATATGTACCTTGACAACTGAATACTGTGTGTGTGTGTACCATAAAGCAATCCTAGGGCCTATTAGAATTAGCAGAAACAAAATTTAATCTTCTAGTGCCCTTTAACTTTTCTGACCTTAGTGGCTTCATGAACTTTCCTCATTACACCCTCATTAAAATACCGAAATTGCCTCCCAGAAGCACAGACTTTCTGCCATGTTTAAACATGGACATGTACAGTCATGTTGTGTAACTGTGAGTGCACAGCAATGTCTCCACCTGTACCTGTGGTTGCCAAAGTCTGCCTGCATGATCTCCCCCAACAAAGATGGATCAAGTGCTTTGTTTGGGACACAGAGCTCTGAATGCCATCCTTGGCGAGTTCCGTGCTTGCTGTCTTCCAATAAAGTTCCTTCCCATGAAATCATCTCAGAGCTGCTTTTGGAGGACAACTACTAAACTCCTGGTTCACTCTCAAAACCTCAATAAATTAGCCATAGGGCCACGGACCAACCATTCCACATTCATAGAAACAGCCTTTCAATAGCAAGCAAGTGGCAGAAGAAAAACCATGTGTGTATTACAAGCAGGAAGGACACTGAAAGAAGACTGTCCTAACCAAAATGAGAAGAGTGGAGACAAGACCAGTCCCCAAATGTCCCTTGAAGATGAGGACTGCCGGAGCTGAGGAGTCCCCAGAAGGCTTCGGGAAATACGATCACCATCTCCCCCAGGAGCCCCAGGTTATCCTGGAAGTTGAAGGAGAGGCAATTTAATTGCTTCTTGGGCATAGGAAGCATTCCCTTGTACTGACCACCAAGAAAGGCAGCCTGTCTAGCAGGGGTGACGATACAAAGAGAATACCGGGAAAAGGCAAAACCAAATGGTTTCTGGAGTCTGGCACCTATGAAATAGGCTTGCAGGTGGCTGCCCTCTCGCTGTCCTCACACAGTTGTCCCTCTGTGCTGTCTCTGTCCCGATCCCCGCTTCTCATGAAGACACCGCTCTCGCTGAGTTGGGGCCCACCCTGATGACCCCATGTTAACTTACTCGCCTCTTTAAAAGCCCCATTTCCAAATGCGGTCACATTCTGCCTTCAACATACGAATGCTCATACCCAGAAAGTGGAGACCTCCGCCTACCCACACCCACCGTCACCCCCACCCCGACCAGGTGCCCGCTGCTCAGGAGATGGGCTCCTCCGACCGTCATTCAGTCTAATGACGGAAACTGCTTTTTTCCTGCCCTTCTGTGTTGCTCAGGTTCGGAGCTTGGGATCCTCCCGCTGGAATTACACCCGGCGCTGGTTCT
>PVKU01007249.1:0-90494 GCA_004027475.1 Anoura caudifer
TTAAAAAAAAAGAAAAAAATTTAAAGCTGAGATAGAATTAAAAATGCAATTATTTTTAAAAATATAGTATTTGTTCAAATAATGTTCATTTAGAATGAACAGCATTCTAAATGGTCCAATTAAATTGAGTAAATCACAACAAAACAAGAATTAGCTTCACTCCAACTCCCAATATGCAGCTAAAATGTCCCTCAGAGATACAGGTATAATAGGTGTTGAGACTTCTCGCCCATTAAAATGCAGAAAGCTAAGACTGTCACTGCTTGTCCCAAACACAAGTGCTCCCAAGGCAAGGGCCGAGGTGTTAACAAGAATGCCGAGAGTGCACAGCAACAGCAGACAGGCATTCACAAATGTGTGGTGGTTTGGAGAACGAATTACAGATTTACAGATTATCAAAGACCCCTGGATATAGGTAGAAATTCCAGAATCCTGTGCTCTTTCAACATCCAAGAGTTTATAATATTAAAATATACCTTAACTGTTTTAGACTTTTTATTTATTTTTATCTAGAAGTGTCAGTCTTTATTAAACTGGAATTTTTCAGAGTGGAGAAAAACCTAGGGCTTAAAGGAAAAATTACATGAACTACATATATAGAGCTATTTTTGCTTTTTTGTTTATTTTCATAAAGGTTATCTTGATTGCTTCATCTAGCTAGCTCATCTTTTTAAGCTTGGCAATGTTATAAGTTGATGAACAGCCTATGGAAGTGCTGAATGTAGGTCAGGTTTATACTCTGATCCAAACAGCTGTGGCAAGAGAAAAGGGGCTGGATCCTGGGATTTTCTGTGGTTGAGGGAGAACCGTGCGGAAGGGTCTACGGCTGTGGTGGGCTGGCTGTGTCTAGCACTATGACCCAGCACTCATATATCCTCCAGAAACAATTTCCCATCCTATCAAACTGGAAAACATCCTTCAAATTATTCTAGGTGCCAACCCTTCCTATTGCTTTAAGGAAGACTAATATCTGTACATTTCCTACACATACTAAAAAAAGTATATGCAATAAAAGTGACAAAGAGATAAGTATACTTGTTGCCAGCAGTATGTTCATTTCAATTGCTATGTCTTACCCTTAGATTTTCATAGTAGAGGCTGCTCACGTTGAGAGGAAGAATGGACTTTATTATTCATGTATTTTATTCTATTTTCCAGATTATGAGACATGGGAAAATATATCTGAATGGTCATTATCATCATAAAATACTCTACTTAGCTTTACCATTTAGAATAGAGCTTGATAAACTAAGCACTAAATGAATATTTGTTAAATTGAATTATGTGAACACTGTCTCTAGGGAAAAATTAAATGCAGGACCTTCCATATATTAAGAAAGGAAAATTGAAAATGCATAAAAGCAGAAGCTCCCAGTTCTCTCGGGAACACATTAAAATTAAACTTAATATTCTCCCACATGGTTACAGCAATGGTAGCCTTTCAAAATCCTTTTAAAACAAATAAAACTCTTTTTTCATCAAAACTAAGTAATAGAAAAGATGTATTTATTGAGTAGCAACTATTTCCTCAACACTAAAAACTATTTTAAAGAGTCAACAGATCGTAGTGACAATGTGAACATAGATATTTTTTAAATATAAATTGACTTCAGGGTTTTGAGTCTTTCTGATCATAAGAACAGATTTTTCCCAAACAACAAAGGGAAAGGTGAAAGAACAGGTTGGAAATAAAAATTGACCCAAATTTTCACCCATATCCAGTACAACTTTGCACTGATAACACTAATGTTCCCTATTTCTCAGTATTATCTGATTTCCACATGGCAATATACATACATTTTCATCTAATATATTTCAAGACTTGCCTTACCACACAATATGAAAAATTGACTTTAAATCTTATTCTACTTCAAATGCACTAGTATCTGACTCTATGAAGGTAAACTGTAACACCAGTCAGACTTGTGCTTTGGGACATACAAAAAAATTTTAATTACATTTGAACTAAATAAGTAGGCTAAAGGCACTAAAAAGAACACAATATAAAAAACATAGTAATAATAGTTCTCTTTCACCTTGCAATCTAGAATGAGTCTTTAAACAAACATTTGCTGACGCACATACAAGGTACCATAAGCAACTGACTAAACACAGTAAGTGAGACCCTAGCTACTGTAGGATAAGCTTGTGATGTTCAGCTTCATACAGGTACATGTTGAGAAGCAAAGGGCCCTGGCCAAAAATCTTTGTGACATACCTTTTTGGTGGAGTTGATGATTGTGCTAAGCACAGAGACTAATTTTACAATCTCTTTGTTGTCGGAAACATTCTTATAGTAGTTCCTAGTTTGCATGGGAATGGGTAAGTTTACGGATGCTACCTCAAAAGTATCTAAAAGCAGAAAAAGAGAAAAATGTTTATATCAACAGCACAGACAACATACTTTAAAAGGAGGAAGGATTTCTATAATGGTAAAGTGAGGACCTTTGAAAATCTTCTTTATAAAAGGAAAAAATTTGAAAAAATTGTCAATATCAACTTTTCAGGATTCTGGAAATTAACCAAAGCTTGCAATAATCCAAGAAACATTTGTTTAGTCAAGAAAAAGGCTAAATCTTGTAACAACAGTGAGTTTTGTGGAGTTCTATGCCCACTGCCCCCTCTCTGGCTATGCGGTAGCCTCAAAAAACATCAGCCTTGCAAACACTGTGACTCAAAACCGCAGCCCTGCAGTCACCGGAGGGGCCAGACTGGGTGTAGAGCTCCTTGGGAAACCCAACAAAGTTGTCACTATTTGACCTGTCTAGACACTCCCTGGAAAAGCCCAATTCAAAGAGTTTATTTGACCTCACTCAAAACTCAGTAAGTGAAAAATAAAATACCTATCTCCAAGGCACTTGTCAAATATAATCAACAACTGTTTAACTTTACAGCTGCCTGTGGCAATGCTACTAGTTGGGGCCAACAGGAGGTTGACCAAAAAAGTTAGAGGTTTGGGGAATGACATGTCCAGAGAGGGCACTGTAGAGCCCTGACACATTCTTGGAGCTCAAGAAGGACACACACGTGTACAGAGCTAGGCACATGCTAAGGGAAGACCTAAAAATGCCCCAATATTTTAGCTCTGGCTGAACTTTCAGGCTTTGCACAATCAGTGAATAAAGACTAAGGCAATGTTAAAACTTACTGAGCTCTCAGGGTGCTCAATGAACAGTGCTCCAACATGCACAGTGTCCCCAGGCAAGGGTGGAAGGCTTCTGGTTCAAAGCATTAAAGGACATCTCTGTGCAATCATTAGTTGACCACTAAGCTAATCAAGCAGTGATTACAATAGTACATACCACAGGAAAGACACATTTTATAGAATCAGTCCAGGAATGTCCATGAAGAAACAAACAGTAATAGCAACAAAAGTCTGAGGGTCAGGGAGGAGAAGAGGGTCAGATTCTCAGAGTTGCAAAATTACCTTCTTTAAAATCAAGTTTCCCAGAAAAGTTTAAATTGTGAGACAGGCAAAGAAACAGGAAAGTAGTGCCTACACAGAGGAACAAAAGCAGCCAATAGAAACCATACATGAAAAAGCCCAACCGGTGGGCATGCCACTCAGCGATTCCACTCAGACGCATATACCCTAGAGAAATGGAAACAAATGTCCACACACACAAAAATGTGTACACGAATGTTCATAGCAGGATTATTCATAACAGCTAAAAAATGGAAACGATCCAAATACCCATCAACTAATGAATGGATGAATGAAATGTGATATATCTATAAAGTGGAATAGTACTTGTCAATACAAAGAAATAAAGAACTAATACAGGCTGCAATATGGTCAATCTTGAAAACTAAGCCATGCTAAGTGAAAGCAGGCAGTCACAAAAGACCACCTACTGTATGATTCTATTTATATGAAATGCCCAAAATAGGCAAATTCAGAGACAGAAGGTAGATTAATGTGGGGTACAGGGCAATGGTGAGTGACTGCTAATGGGTACAGGGCTTCTGTTTGGGGTGATGAAAACATTCTAAAATAGACAACAGTGATGGTTGTGAACATACGAAAAACCACTGAATGATAGGTTTTAAAGAGTCAATTTTGTTATGTAAGTCAAAACTATGGTTTTCAAAAGATGTTGCTTATTTATTTATTTTAACTGTCTTTGTCATGACAAAAATATGTATATATAATCTTTCATTAAACATTTTTCTCAATTTAAAATATGATCCATAATTGAACAAATTTTGAGTTTAGAAAATTTTGAATTTTAAATTGTTCTAGGAAGTAAAGCAATGTTTCTATATAATAAAAATTAAAATTAACACAATAATAACATGCTTTCTAGCTTAAATAAATAATATTGTAAGTTGTGGGTGAAGTTCTTTTGAGCTGTCTTTATTTAAAGATTTTATTTATTTATTCTTAGGGAGAGGGGAAGGGAGGCAGAAAGACAGGGAGAGAAACATGGATGTGTGATATGTGAGAGGCACATCAATCACTTGCCTTTCAGGCCACAACCCAGCCATGAGCCCTGACCGGGAATCAAACCTGCAACATTTTGCTTTGTGGGACGACACCCAACTAACTGAGCCACACTTGCTCAGGGTATGTTTTGAGCTGCCTTATCCTCCTCAGTGACAGATTGTTTTAAGGAGGAGCTTGCTTCAGTTTCTTCCTCATGGTTAGCTGGTTCATCATCTCGGGACATGAGCAGTAACTCAAAATTAGATGGGGTCTGCTGCTTGCAGGGCTGCTTTAAAACGAGCTTGCAGAACTAAAGGCAACATTTAATATAATTAGCAACTTGTATGTCTTCTGTTCCCTAATTTTACAGGACACAAAGGAAAACCATGGAATGTACAGCATGTACCCACATCACAGCATGTCAGCAAAACAGGACACATAATGGGTCAAAAATGTCTCTTTGGTATCAGGAAATATTCACTGTGATGACAACAAGTATCTCTTTAAACTGAGAAATTAAACCCTTCTTGTCCCCCAGTTCTCATCACCACATTGGACGGGAAATCAATGATTCACACAAAACTGTGGGATACCTACTGCAGGTAAGCTGTTAGAATGGGTGATATTAAAATACATGGATCTTTACATCTCATGCACTTAAAATTGGCTCACTGATTAGTATTCCAATCTAATCTGATTTGAGAATCGCATGGGGGAAACATGCTTTTCAGCTCAGTAAATACTGGTTTAAGTGACTAGTTAAAAAGAACATTTATTTACCTTGAGGTTCATTTTCTCCCATTTCAACATCAGAATCACTGTCTTCATTATTCTGCAAAGCAACCATTTTTCTCTCATGCATCTTTTTCTACAACATAAAAGGGTATTTTTTGGTTAGTCCCATTTTTAAAAGAAGCAGCTTCCATACGAAGCAATTTCTTCCTTGCCACCCACCTTGGACAAGAGCTCACCGCTCCACTGTCTAACCCCCTTGGGGACGCTGACGATGCACTCCACAGCTTTGTTCAGCATGTGCTGTATGTCCTCCAGGGCAGGAACCATGGTGATGTTGGGAATGGCCAGAGTGATGTCTGCCCGGAAAATGGGTCGACAGTTCGGCCTCATCCGAGATGCACTGTTACTATCTGAGTTAATGCAAAACAGAGAAAACGTAATCTTTTTAACTCAAAGCAGGATTTATTTCATCATTAACCAGAAGAATTAAAGCACCTAGAACAATACATAACAGGTATATAATCAAATATTTGCTGAATGAGTGAGTGGAAACTATTGGAGGATCCAGCTTAGCTCCAGGTAACACAGCAGCTCAGCGGAGCCCAAGCCCTTTTCCGTTGTCACAATTTGTTGGCACACACTCCATGGGTACCCACTGTGTGGGATCAGCTTAATTACATAAACTCTTATCTGAAATATTGCAAATGACACTGTCCCAAAAGCAGGATGCCAACAAATAAGTTAAATGTAAAAAAATAAGCAAAGAATTAAGAACAAGAATAACTATCAAATCAAGCCAAAGTTACAACAAATAACCACTTTGAAATTTCAAATAAAACATATTCATTTCCTACTAGTGTATTTAATCCAAATTTGTGGCTTATTACTGCTCCAGGCTTCCTGATGGCACCTTCCACTTCCAGGAAATTCATCTTTAAAGGCAGAACTTTAAAACCAGATTTATTCTAGTTGTCGATGCAACTAAAATCCTGTATTTCTTTTCAGGTGGCATCACTGACAAGATGCCACATTAGGAACTTGCAAGAAGCTGGCCTTGCTGAGGACCAACGGGCTGGATGATTGACGGTTAGAGTTGCCAGGGCTTTCCAGCCTTTTCATTTGATTAGTTTCCTGGGTCTGACGTTACAACTAACAGAAGCCCAGGAAGGTCCATTTAATGTTAAATTTAATATTCAATGTAACTGGCCCAGCAACATTAGAGGGGATTTCTGAAGCCAACTCTAGAAGCTGTTGGCTAAACATTTTGCACTGTTTTTGTACTTGTATTCATATTGTCTTATCACCTCAGACTCAGATACAAGGCCTTTCAAATGGAGATTTCTTAAAAATACTGCTGTTTATGTAAAATAATGTACTGTGACCAAGTTATTTAAACGGAAAATAAAATGCTTCCTTTAATGAAAAAAAGTGGAGAAGAAATAAATTATAACTAACCGTGTATATCCAAGAAGATTTTAAAGATATAGAAATACAGAAAACTGTGTGTGTTTAACTTTATATGTAGAGTCTGGCACAAATAAAACCCCTTTTTTATTACAAAATCACAAGCATGTAATTCTGTAGAATAACAATATCACACTCAAGCACACCGTATAACATTTTAGGCAAAATGTTCAGATTAAAATTATAAATTATTACACCCATATTATTAGCCTACGAACCACACTCAAGCAGGCCTTAATTCTGCTGGACCCTGTACATATATAATTAGTAATACCTGTAACATATAAAGTTGGGAAAGAAATGTGACTTCATATTCAGCATATTAACCAACATTTGATAAGTTCTAATAAACAATTGTTCTCCGTTCCGAGCTAAATAAAACATAATGAACCGTGCCACCAACCAAAACAGTCTTTCGGTGTATACACCTATTAGTCATTCACTGTTAATTAAATATTAAAGATGCTTTCCCTTAAATGTCAATTTTCAAAATAAATTAAAAAGGCTTTATTATCCTATTATTTTCCCATGTCAATTAATTACTGGGTTTTTACTATTTTAAATTTAACATTTAATTTCAGAATGTCTCTATATTGGATGGATTTCTGTGGCCCATCTGAGAAACGCAACACCTGTCCCTGTATTGCGCTGAGGAAGAGACTATTGTACTGAGAATGAGGACACCAGCTGGAAGATGGGAGAGTGACACAAAATTAGTAAAAGGTGTTTCTGCTTTGAATGGCAAGGCATTTAGAAGATTACTCTCACTTTAAAAGACTGAGTGATCGCATAATAATTTAAGAATGAAATTATCTTTCCATATATCTTCTTTTGAAGTATCTGTTTTTACTTTCACTAATTCATTTTGCATGTTTTCACCTTATTATAAAAAAGATTAAAAGTAATGCTATTATGTTTTCATCAAAAGCTAAGCGGCCTTGAGCAAATTACTTAACTCCCCTATTCTCCATGTTGTCTGTTTTAAGATGAGAGTAATAATATCTATTTCATAGAATTGTTGGGATAATCAAAGTTCACAATGTATAAACTTACAAGAAGGCACTTGATAAATGGCACTTTTTAACTATTTAACTTTAACAGGAACATGCACATGCTCAACCAGCCACTATGTATGGCCACCCATTGGGCAAATTCTGTAGGATTATTACCCCGGAAGTTAATTGTGTTGGATGAATGAATTCTTCTGCGAATGGCCTCTAGTGCATTCCTTGTAACTTTCAGAAGAGCATCCATGTTTTGGTGATTGAAATGAGAGAGCAACTCGCGGGCTTCTTCCTCTAACATCTCAGTCTCTTTCTTCTTTCTTGTGATTGTCACTGTAGGCAGGAGGCCTGACCCAGCATTAAGGGAAGATGTTAAGGTGTCGGAATTTACTTCTTCTCTTTTTGCTGTTAAAAAATGAGAAAGATTGAGAGCAAAAGAGAGGGAGAGAGAGGTGGGGGGAGAGGGAGAGAGAGAAAGTGAACCGTCTATTGCAATTAAAGAAAAAAATTAAGATAAATTACATGCAAATTTGGTAAAAGTTAAATGTCACACTTCTTAGAAAGTGAGGCCATCAAAGGTCAGAAATGGAAATTGGGTCACCAGGTGGACTGATGGAGGCCTCTCCTCCTCAGTGTGAGGAAACAGGAGGAGAGGCAGGAGCTAAGGCTGAAAAGCAAGACTGGGCCTCCAGGGCCTGGGGCTCTCTCTTCCACCAACATCCAGAAAACCTCAGGGGAATAGCTGCCCATGTCCTCATCTCTCCCAAAGAACATTCGCTCTAGTGTGGATGTACTCCAACAGAAATTCAAATCCATAACCCATCCTAATCTATTGAGAAGGGGAAAAAACACTCAAGTGCAAAGAGAGCTAACAAGGGCCAATGCAAAGCATGTGTTTGTAGAGTTTAACAAAAAAAATGTAATTAATGACATAGAGGCATTACTATATACGCAGAATCATAATTTAGATTTATAAATATCCTTATAAAATTGAGAGGTGTTTACAGAAGTGTGAAATTAACTGCTACACAGAAAATTAAATTTTAGTTGTCAGTAGTGTCCTAGAAAAACAGCATCTTTCCACTATCCCATCTCTTACCTGAACTTTCATTTTTGGAATCAGCACCATTCACACTGAATGCCTTCCCATTTTCTTCTTTCCATGGAACTTCCACATCTAGCAACATATTTATTAGCTCATTGACTGCTTCCTCCACTAATGAGCTTTTAAAGTGTAGTATCTGTGCACCATTTACACAAAGGTCCTATAAAAACATTAGCACAGTGTCATATTTGTTTATCTAGCTCCTGAGAGCACATCAGTAAGGGTAGTAATGCCACAGACTCAGCCTCCAAATGAGATTTGGGCCTCCAGCCCTGCCTGGCCTCACCCCTCACACGAACCAGGATCAGGCATCCTATAAGGGAACACATTAAAGACAAGGGAAGCAGCCAGTCCGAGAAAGACAAGTACCATGTGATTTCACTTATATGTGGAATCTAATGAACAAAATAAACAAACAAAATAGAAACAGACTTACAGATACAGAGAACAAATTGGCAGCTGTCAGAGGGGAGGAGGGTTGGGAAGCTGAGTGAAAAAGGTGAAGGGATTAAGCAAAAAAAAAAAAAAAAAAAAAAAAAAAAAAAAAAAAAAAAAAAAAAAAAAAAAAAAAAAAAAAAAAAAAAAAAAAAAAAAACCCTCAGAGACGCAGATAGAAGTATGGGGATTACCAGGGGGAAAGAGGAGTTGGGGGAGAGAGAAGACGGTAAAGGGGGGACAGAAAGAGACCTGACTTTGGATGGTGGACATACAATACAATATACAGATGATATATTATAGAATTGTACACTTGGAACCTATATAATTTTATTAACTATTGTCACCCCAATAAATTCAATAAAACTTTTTTTAAAAAATCAAGGGAACCAACTGGAGCAGCATGGATAAACCAAAATTACACTTACTTCTCCAGCAGTGGAGGAAATAACTCCAAAAGCCATCAGCAGCCTCTCTCTGTCCATGAAGTTTCCTTCATTTTATGTAAATCTGCTCTACCCAGCCTTCCCTTCCTCCTCATCTTTGCCAACAAGGAATAGTCAACCCTAACCAACCTCAGATATTCCCCTCCCCCTCCAACTGGATTACACATTTCTCAAAAATGTGATTTAGCAAGTATAAACTAGTGTGATTAGTTTATTATTTAACTAATAAAGTAATATCAATTCTGTAGGATGACATATGATAGAGAGAAAGAGAGAGAGAGACAGGCAGATGACAGACAAACAGCTAGACAGGGACAGGTGGTGTGACAATGCAGACAGTCAGGGATTTACCACCTCATTGGAAAATAAGCCCCTGAAGCAACAGTCAGTTGGTCACCAAACCCAGCTCCATTCCAAGTCCCACCATTATTTATCTGGAGACTCTCTAATGTGCTTGTGGACCATCCACTCCAAACATCAGCTCCACGGATCACTTACCTCCTCATCTCTCATGACCTTCACCTCCACTCCACTGCTACAGGACACATGGCATTTTTATTTATTAACATAGGAACATTCTAATGTGTCCTGAAACCATTAAACTTTTTTTAGCATCAAATAAAGTATAAACTTCACTCCCAACTCAGAACTTCACCCAATTACCAATCTTTGTCCCTCGTCCAGAGATAATTATGAAAAAGAAACAGAGACAGTGACAAGAAAGAGGCCAGACAGACATACAGCAAAGAACGGAAGACAGCTAACACAACCTAGTGACAAGTATAGACTCTGGCAGCAAACTACCCAGGTTCAAACCCTAGCTCTACATGATTCTAGGAAATCCTTCTGTGCCTTGATTCTCCAATCTGTAAAATGGTGATAATAGTAGAACCTACATTAGGTTGGGGAGTATTCAAGAATATATGTAAAATATTAAGAACAGTGCCTGGCACAAAGTATGCATTCAGGAAGTGCTTATAATTATTATTAGTTAGCAAATCATATATAACCACCAGGTCTCTGTTTGCCAAGCTTGTTCATCTCATTGCATATAAATTAGCTCCTTGTTCTCTGAGAGATCACTAATATTTTTTTAAATCTGCATCTTAAATCCTCTGATTCCACACACTCTGTCCTAATGCCATGGTTTTGTTTTGTTCACTTCAATCATTTCTTAGCCAATATCCTCTACTCCATCACTCTGTCAGCCTTCTGCTGTCCCACCCAGGAGAAGTCCAACCCAATGAACCAGGTGATCCACCTTCTCTACCTGCACAGGTCATGGCAACGCAGATGGTTGGCGCTGGTAAGTCATAGTCCCCAAACTCAGGCTGCCAATGCTTCCCAGGAATCAATCTATGTGATTCCTACCACATTCCTCTACCAGATCCTATAACTACTGTGTCCTCAAATGTTTAGACCATCTTCCCCCATCATACTCAGCTAGTGACCTTGGTTTCTACAGCACAAATCAAATGGAAGTCATGACATGGGGACTCACCCAATTCCCCAACACCGTGACTTCACCCAGAAGTCAACAGGCCTCCACCATTAACCCTTTTTCCTCCTTTTTTTCAGTTAATGCAGTGTTTCTCCTTCTACTTAAAATAATCTCACAACCTGAGTTATAAACCAGAGTCTCTGCTTTCCCAGAAACCATGCTTACCAACCATTCCCTTCTTCCCTCCCTACTTGGTTTCTCCCCTCAGCACATGAACACTCTCAGTGAACCTGAACTCAACATATTCCTCCAGCTACCACAGCAAAAAGCCTCAGGGCCTTTGCACTTGCTGTTCCCTCTTCCTGGAATGTTCTTCCCCTGGTTTGCTCACTCCCTGTATAATCACAGATCATCCCTGACCATTGACATCAAACCACAGCTCTTTGTCAGGTAATCCCTTTCCTCATTACCCTCTTAATTTTTCTCCATTGAACTAGCCTGACAGGTTGTTTTTTGTTGGATTTTTGGTACATTTTTCTGTATCTCCACTCAAAAGTAGGTTCCATGAAGGCAAGGGTTTCATCTGTTTTGTTCATTGCTGTGTCTGCAGCAGTGGTTTGCATAGGAGGAGTTCCACAAAAATAATTTAAAGAATAAATGACTTATAAAAAATAAACAAATTCAGCCCTGGTTGTAGCAGCTCAGTGAATTGAGTGCCAGCCTACAAACCAAAGGGTTGCTGGATTGATTCCCAGTCAGGGCACATGCCTGGGTTGCAGGCTATGTCCCCAGTAGGGGACACATAAGAAGCATTGATGTTTCTCTCCCTCTCTTTCTCCCTCCCTTCCCCTCTCTCTAAAAATAAATAAATAAAATATTTTTCTTAATAAATAAAATAAGCATTCAAGGGAAATCATTCTCTTTTTTTTTTATTACTTATTTATCTTTAGAGGAGAAGGGAAGGTGAGAGGGAGAGAAACATCAATGCATGGTTGCCTCTCGTGCGTCCCCTGCCAGGAACTGGCCTGCAACCTAGGCATGTGCCCTGACTGGGAATCGAACCGCGATCCTTCGGTTCACAGGCCCGCGCTCAATCCACTGAGCTACACCAGCCAGGGATTGAAATCATTCTTTTATAATGGCAATCATTCATTTATATTGGTAGTTATTTATTTTGGTAATCAAAAATGCAAAATGTTAATTTGCATTAGGCTCTATGATTTTGCTACTTAAACTAAAATGATTAAATCATAACATGTATAATTAATTTTTATAATTTATTATAATATATCTATATTTTCTTTATAATAAATACATTACATAATTTATCTGTTATAATAAATTTTTATTATAATTATAATAAAAAGTTTTTGTTGGAAGATAGTGCAATTGATACTATCGCATCGCTAATGGAATTATAAAGTGATACCCTTCTTTTGAAAAGCAATTTGGCTACAAATATTAAGAGCCATTAAATGAAGTTACATTTTTTGATGTGGTAATCTTACTTTAGAGGTAGAAATCATTTTAAAGGGGAAAAGGGTGTGATGCATTTAAATATATTCATTGCAGCTCTTGCCAAAATATCAAAACTTTTGGAAGTCATTTAAATGTCCAGTAACAAGGAACTAGCAAGTACATTCAAGTCCATCAACTCAACAGAATATTCTGAAAGCATCATTAAAATGGTAGCTATGAGAGCCATACAGCAACATGAAGAACATTTTGTGAAGAAATATTAAGTGAGAGAAAAAAGTTTGCAATCTGTATGGATAGTAGGGCTCACAATCTTCTTACGAGGCACATTAATAGGCAATACCCCAAACATGGTGCCCTAATGACAGGAGTGGCTCGCTGTCCCCAGGCTGCTTGTACAGACAGTGTGGTTTGTGTTAAACATCTGCCTTCCTTCTGGGATTCTGCAGTTTGGGTCCATGTTAGGCAGAGGTGCCTATGTGACCAAACCCAGTAATAACCTTGGAACTGAGTCTCTAATGGACTTCCCTGGGCAGACACATTGCATACATGTTGCTGCAGTTTTGTTGCTGGGGGAGAGTGAGCTCTGTGTGGCCTCTCATGAAAGGCAGAAAATATAAGGAAGCCTGAACATCTGGAAGCCTGCATCCCCCCGAACGTCTGTCTCTTCCCTTAGGGTCTGACCATGCATCCTTTCTGCGGCATCATCACAGGTCCTAGCCTTGAGTGCAACTAGACTCTGAATTCCATGAACCCTTCCAATGGGGATAATTTTGGAGATTCCTGATGTACCATGTTAAAATCATCATTGATTTTAATGATGTTCTGATAATCAGGATGTCCATCAGGAACACTGTAAATGACATGAAAGTGACATTCCTCAGGGGGCACTTCACGAAGCACCACTGCCAGGATCTTAACCTGTGTGCCTGGGAGGATCCTGTTTGCAAACGCATCTGAGGAATATTGGGTTAAAGAACACTAAATGGGCTCTTTTCCAGGAGACTTTCTGAAGGCCTTATCTTCTTATTTAATTATTTTTATTATGATCTTCCCCGAAAATGTGGAAATGTTGAACTAAGTATAAAATTCATAGGTTTAGAGTTCTTAAAATTCTAAAAAATCAAAAACAAATGTATAAATTTTATACAAACAAATAAGAAACCAATAAAATTCAGGTAAACAATGTTAGTTTACTATAAGATTCATGGAGTATTCTGTGGAAATTCAAGGGTGGATTTTTTTTTATTGTTTTATTTAATCATTTTTCAACTATAGTTGTCTCCAATTTCTCCCCTCTACAGCCCCTCGCCCATCCACCCCCACCTCCCACACTCAATCCTACCCCCTTTGGCTTTGTCCGCGTGTCCTTTATACATGTTCCTTGATGATCAAGGGTGGATGTTAACAGTGGAATCGTATAGATGTGGATTCAATTTTATATGCAAAACCTGAACAGTACTTTTGGTTCAATACTGCTAATGAAAGGAAGGCCTGTTTACGCAAAAAGGCTTTAAAAACTATCTGAATGCATGTAGGCTTTGCTTGTTAGTTCAGTCTATTCAGATCCATGATTAATCAAAATGAAGGCCTCATTTAATGTATTAACATGTAAAGAATCTGTTAGGGCAAAGCAAGGTACAGTACACCCTAGGCAGTTTGGTCACCGACTCCACCTTTCCCGGGTTTCCCGGCAAGTAGCTCCAGAACCGTGTGCTGCGAAACACCAGTTTGGGAAACGCTGCTCTACAGAAAAGTAAAAAGAAGAAACTCTGCCCAGAAGCTGTTTAAAACAATTGTTTTATTAATTAACCCTAGTTTACTAAACACTCTTCAGCTAAATAGCTCTATTCTAAAAAAAAAGAAAAGAAAAATGACAAATGTATTCCACAGCCATTTCCATCTACCGATCTGAAATGATCTGTTCCTCATGTCTAAGTGACTCCCTACCTTCATTCTGCTTCATTTGCAAGTTATTTTCAGAGGACTCCATGTCTGAATAACATCCATCACTGACCAATCGCAGGTAGAGAAAAAAATGTAATTTATCCTTCAAAAAATGCCCTTTACAGAAAAAATGAATCACAAAATGCTTACAATGAATGAAAACATTAATATTCTAATAACCTTTGTCATGTGGAGAAACTCCTCACAGGTAAGCGGCTCCTCCGGGGGGAGCTGACAAAGCGGCGTGCTGCTCATTTCTTCCAGAACGGCGTCGATGCGGAACTCGATCAGATCATTGACCCTGTCCACCAGCAATTCCAGATCCTCTTTGGAAAAAACAGAAGTGAATAAAAAAGATTAAGCATTTTGTCGTTGTTGTTGTTAAATCAACACTTGGTTAAACTGCAGCAGTAAAACCAGGACAGTCACTCCACTTCAGTCTCACACTTGGTTTTCTCAGGCTATTCCTTCTTTGCCCAGTTTCCCAGTTTTCTCAGCCTGCCTTATTCCGACTCAGACAGGAAGACTGGGCTCAAACGCATCTCCCCGAGGAGGTGTCCTGTGACCAGCACATACTCGAGCAGCCCTCTCCTCCCAAGCATCCTTCCATTTCCACCTCTGTACCACATGGTCTCTCCTCTGGAATGCACCCTTTCTAGTCCTCGCATCTTCAACACTCAGCCCAGTGCCTGTTCCGCAGGAGGTATTCCACAGATCCTACTGAAGCGAAATTCCTCCAATGTTTCTTTTACTGCTACTATCATAGGTACATTTTTTTTAAGTTGTGGCAAAGTAATACTGAAATACTGAACACTAAGTTCAATGGACAGAAAGGCCAATTCTGATGGAAATTAACAAATTAATTTCCAAAGTAGAAATGATGGTTAATGAATTGCCATCTATGAAGTAAATACATTTTTCAACTCTTACCATATAGTTAACCCTCTTTTTTTTTACTGATACTACTTTCTTCTAGGAAATGAAGTTAAAATTGAATACAGAAAAATCCATGGTATGTACTTGTGTATATCAGAGATGTAAACACTTCCTTAAATAAATACCTTTACTTCCTAAAGAAGAAAGCCCTAAAAATTCCAATCATTTCTAAGCTAATTATTAAAGAGGCTACACAAAACACTAAATAGTTCTGCCTGGTAATAGTTCTGCTTACTCATTACTAAAAGAAAGCCAACACTTTTATTTAAACATGTGTGTGCTCAATAAAACTCTTCACTATTTCTGATTCTTTGAGCTTCCTCAAGGGCATCTGAAGTAAGCTGATGTCTTTGAAGAATACATCTTCAAGGATATGTGTGACCCCCCGCTCAAAGGATGTCTACATCCTAATCCCCCACAAATGTTACAAAGCGGACCTTACAGATACGATCAAGTTAAGGGTCTTAAGATATGGGGATTGTCCTGGATTATCCAGGTGAGGCCACGGGAGTCACAAGAATATTAATAAGCAGAAGGCATGAGAGTCAGAGTCAGAACACAATGTGACTACTGAAGTGGAGAGACAGGGAGAAAGGGACTTGAAGATACTAAGCTGCTGGCTTTGAAGATGGAGTAACCAGCAGCCAAAAATGCTCTTAAATGAATGATATAAATAACTACCCACAAAGAGAAGAGTTGGCTCACTAGGCAAAATAAAAATCCAACTGTTGTTGAGCTTCAGCATAGTTTGCCTCCCAAAGAAACTCAATCTTGCTTTGACCTCACTTTCTTAATTTAAATTACAAAAAAGAAACAGAAGCTGAGAATAACAAGAGTTTCTTTAGAAACTAGCTCCTTGTCTCCAGGAAACACTCTAATAAAATATCCAAATAGTTAATGCTCCAATCCTGATATTCTCTAAGGAGAATATTACTAAAGTCTGCTTTGGTAGCCTATTCTCAAATGGTTGTGATAACTCCGATTATGAAGTTTTTATACAGTTTATAAATGCCTCCTTCTACAATTTTAGCCAATTTCCTCTTGTTTTCAGTCCTGGGAAGATGTATTTTAGAAAGAAGATTGGTTTAAAGGCAAGAAAACTGGGTTCTAAACTCATCTTTACTGCATACATCCATTAACTTTAGAAGTCATTTAGCACCTCTGGATCACAGTTTTCCAATTTTAAATGGAAGGTCTTATTTAAGATTTCATTTTCTCTGCTTCTATAATGCAGGAGTTGTCTGATCATTTATTTAATATTGTTCAACCTTCAAATTATAATGAGACTATAACACTTCTTAATAATATCCTAAGGCCTCTTTACAATTTGTCTTTGAATCTAGTCCCAACTTATGAAGCAAAACAAAAGATGGCAGGCGGGTTCAACCATTAATTCCTCTCTCCTTTCCCAGCATCTCTCAGTTATTATTAAGCACACAGCACCTGGTAAAATAAATAGCTGCACCCTTCTAAGCTCTAAGTTATTTGGAAGATACAATGAAAACTACTAATAAGAAAAGCTCTTGACAATACAAGCTATAAATAGACTCAGTACTACTTCAGCAGCCACCTATGTGAGTTAGAGAGAGAATATAAAAGGAGCCACCACAGGAGAGTACCTAGAAGAGACACCCTGGAAAGGGTGACTCAAATGAGGTGATGGCAACTTCCAGCCAAGATAAAGGCATAGGTGGACACACTGTGCCTCCTCTCACAACCAAGATTAAAGACAACAAAAATATAGAACCAAAAAAAAAACCAGAACAGATAGAAAATTAAATTGTACGGTAGTTTGGCAACGATTCACCCAGACCGGTAAGAGAGGCAGAGTTGGCAGCCGGTGGAGAGGGGTCACGGTGGGAGAAAGTGGTGGCTGGTGGTCCCAGGCAGACAGTTGGCAGTTGGCACACCCCACGCACATAGGCAGCGGTTGCCGAACGCAAGGAGGCAACCAGCAGACCAAGAGGGGTGCACAAGGCAGCTGACCTCGGACACACGTTCGCGCACAGATAAACCAGGCGAAACGGGCAGCAAGACAGACTGCACAACGTAGGGCCCCAGCACCAGGAAGTGAAGCCTGGAGGCACTGACTGAAAACACTTGTGCGGGTTGAGGTGCCGGGAGGAATTCCCAGACTCACAGGAGAGTTCGTTGGGGAGACCCACAGGATCCTGGAGTGTACGAAAGCCCACCCACACAGAGGTCAGCACCAGAAGGGCCCAATTTGCTTGGGGAAAGTGACTGAAGGGACTGGAATCTGAGAGAGCACAGAGCAAGCGCCATTGTTCCCTCTTGGACCCCACCCCCACACCCAGCATCACAACCCAGAGGTGGGGTTGCCCCACCCTAGTGAATGCCTAAGGCTCCACCCCTCACTACATAATAGCCACGACCAAACAAAAACAAAAAAAAAAAAAATGGCTCAAATGGGAGAACAGATAAAAGCCCCAGAGCTAATTCATCTAAGCGACCAAGAGGTAGCCAACCTATCAGCTGCACAGTTCAAAGCACTGGTAGCTAACCTATCAGATGTGCAGTTCAAAGCACTGGTGATCAGGAAGCTCACAGAATTGGTTGATTTTGGTCACAAATTAGAAAAACAAATGGAGGCTACAATAAGTGAAATGAAGAAAAACGCACAGGGAACCAATAGCGATGGAAGGAAAACTGGGACTCAAATCAATGGAGTGGACCAGAAGGAAGAAAGAAACAACCAAACAGAAAAGAATGAAGAAACAAGAATTCAAAAAAAATGAGAAGAGGCTTAGGAACCTCCAACACATCTTTAAACATCCCAACCTCCAAATTATAGGGGTATCAGAAGGGGAAGAGGAAGAGCAACCAGTGGAAAACTTATTTGAACAAATAATAAAGGAGAACTTCCCCAATAGGACAAAGGAAATAGACTTCCAGGAAGTCCAGGAAGCTCAGAGTCCCAAAGAAGGTGGACCCAAGGAGGAACACACCAAGGAACATCATAATGCCATTAGCCAAGATTAAAATGAAGGAGAGAATTCTAGAAGCAGCAAGGGATAAGGGGACAGTCACCTACAAAGGAGTTCCCATCAGACTGTCAACTGATTTCTCAAAAGAGACCTTTCAGGCAAGAAGGGGCTGGAAAGAAGTATTCCAAGTTATGAAAGTTAAGGACCTACATCCAAGATTGCTCTATCCAGCAAAGCTGTCATTTAGAATGGAAGGGGAGATATCAGATAAGGTCAAGTTGAAGGAGTTCATCATCACCAAGCCCTTATTATATGAAATGTTAAAAAGACTGATCTAAGAAAAAGAAGATAAAAATAGGACAGTAAAAAGACAGCAAACTCACAGATATTAACAACCACTCCTAAAACAAAAGCAAACTAAGCAAACAGCTAGAACAGGAGTAGGAACACAGAAATGGAGATCACATGGAGGGTTAGCAACAGGGGAGTGGGAGGAGGAGAGAGGGGAAAGGTACAGAGAACAAGTAGCATAGATGGTGGGTAGAAAATAGACAGGGGGAGGGCAAGAATAGTGCAGGAAAAGTAGAAGCTAAAGAACTTATGACACATGGACATGAACTAAAGGGGGGAATGTGGGTGGGAGGGGGTGTGCAGGGTAGAGGGGGATGATGGGGGAGAAATGGGACAACTGTAATAGCATAATTAATAAAGTATAATTAAAAAAAGAAATAAGGTGATGGGATCAACAGGCAGGAAAGGGGTAAGGGAAGAAAAGAAACAGAAAGAGAATAGCTATATAAAATTATGGCAATCATGAATTCATAAATTTATGGATGTCTAATATGTACCTAACTGAAAATAATTCAAAAGTATAAAAAAGAAAAAATAGTTCCGGCTGGCATGGCCCAGTGGATTGAGTGCTGGTTCAATTCCTGGTCAGGGTACATGCCTGGGTTGTGGGCCAGGTTCCCAGTAGGGGGTGCACAAGAAGCAACCACACATTGATGTTTTTCTCTCTCTCTTTCTCCCTCCTTTCTCCTCTCTCTAAAAATAAATAAATAAAACCTTTTTTTAAAAAATAGCTACAACCTGCATTTTTTTTTTTTTTTTAAAGAAAACAACAGCCTGATTTTCACGTCCTCTGTGGTTAGTTTGGGGCAAAAGTTGGAATTGTATTTAACCATTAGAAGAAATCACAAGATAGTCTCTGGTCCCAACTGTGAAACAAGAGGCCTCAGGAGGGAACAGCCCCATGTGGCAGAACAGCCTAGTGAGCTTCTGGAAGTGAAACTTACTCTGGGCTACAAAACATGGGGCAAACTGGGCCATGCAGAGAAGGTGGAGGACACTGGGTAGGCAAGGAGAATGCAGCATCCCTGTCTTCCTGGAAACTGCCCCCCCCAAACCACGTCCCAAACTGTGTTCCATTGCCCACCATGGAAGGTCTATAAGGTGTTAATATGTTCTCCTAGAAAGCAGTCAAGAAATTCTGGGAAACACCACCAAACAACCCACTTTTGTGGACCACTGGACAATGGCATAGTAAAGGCTATAAGAAGTCCTGTGGAGAAGAAGCCTGCCTGGCTTTTTCAACCCGAATCTCCCAGACTTATCTGAGCCCAGGTCCGTTTTTTGCAGGTTGTATACATTCTGGTGTGGCAGACCCTTCTGCGTGGTGTGGGCCCAGCTCCCACTCGGAGATGCACAGGATCCATGCCCACAGATAGGTTCTCTCATGGGTAATCAGATTTGCAATATACCTAGGCTGCTTTTTGTGAAAATTCCCTCACCCTGCAAGTGCTTACTGTAACTTCCTAAAAACCATGCTAAACCTTGCAGGGACTAGTGTAACTGGCTCAACCACTTTTGCCTTTTCATTTGCTAATATCCTTCTTCTGTGATGTGAAGGGACATTGGCTCCTTTTGTTGTAACCAGGACTTGGTGAGTGAGGACCATCTTGTAACGTGAGGAGATGTAGAATAAAGGCCTGTCGTGGCAGAAGCCATGGCTTTTGCTCCCCTTGAGAGAAAAGCCACACTGTCGTCCTTTTTCCTCCACCAGACTCGGTAGTCTGTGTGTATGCTTTATTTCATCCATAATGACACGGACATTGCTGGCCAGTGTCCACATCATCTGGGAAATTGGATTTTAAGAAACATACCACCTTACATACATATAACTTTTAAGGGCATTATAGCATTATATTCCTCATTAAGAAAAATGTTTGCCTAAACTTTTCCCATATATCCTCTTGTTCAGCACTCTACTCTATCCAAATGTCCACACTTTTCAACCTGGGATCTGAAAATACACTAATCTATTAGTACAAAAAGCTGAATGACTCCAAAGAGTCTTTAAATTCTAATGTCCAACAACAAGTATGTTTTAAAATGTAGTTCATATCTGGGAATAGAATCAAATAGTAAATATATTTACTTTCCAGCAAATTAGTGAATTCATATATTTTGGTAAAATTCCTTAAGGAACAGCTTGAAAATAACACTCCCATTTCACGATTTACATCACAACAGTATCTGTCAGAAATTATACAACAGACATTAGAATTCAGCCTTTCAAATTGAGAAATAATAACCACTTGGACAGACTTACTGATCTTTGCAAAAGCGTTTTGCAAGTATTTCTCAATGTTCAGTGACGTCCAGGTCAGTGCAGCCAGACCAGGTTGGAGAGCTTCATCCACTTTAGCCAAATGAGGGCCCATCAGTTGCTCTATGGTGGGAGGCATTTTTGTCTTCACTCTCTGATATTCAGCCAGCATCAACTGCAATAAAATAGGGTTTAAATAATTAATTAATATCTCACATTAATATAGGTTAATATCACATTTTTAATCCAATAGGATGAATTTTATTTAGGGTAGAGTTTTAGGGCTCCAATACCAGCCTGGCAGGAAGAGTGGCCAAAATAAGAATAGAACAGAAGATAAGATACCTCTCCATAAATACACATTCCTAATCTGATAAAACACAACTGAGGAGGTAAGAAAAAGAACTTAAGAGTAAAAATTTCTTTCCCCTTACCCAGGCCAAAAGGGGAGAAAAGTTGTGAGGCCAAGTGACTTTTCTAAACCAGGTTAACTCATGTTACCAGTGCCTTAACCTGTGTATCACTAAGCTCATTCATTCAACTTTGTAGGCTTGTACCACGTGCTTCCTGCCCCACTGGGCACTTCCCGTGGACCATACTTATCACCCGAAGTGTCTGGGTCACCAGAGGCCTGCTTCTGCCCATTGCTGGAATAGTAGGCAATCCAGATACGAGACCCAAAGCATACAAGGAGTCAAGAATCAGTGCTGATATCATCAAGTGTCGTAGCTTAAAGTATCATCTATACACCAAAGACAACCATTTTTTTTCACTAACTTTATTGGGGTGACATTGGTTAATTAAAAATTTATAAAATTTGTATCTCCAGCCCAGATCTTACTCCTGAAGCCTAGATTCATACATGGCAAGAGCTTGCTCAATACCTCCACATGAAAATATAGCAAATGTTTTAAACTTAACATGTTCAAAATGTCCCCTAAACCTTCTCTGCCCACAGCATTCTCCGTCTCAATTGATGGCAACTCCATTCTTGGCAACAAGTGACCCTTTCTTTGAGCAATCAGGGTTTTCCACGGTATGGTTGATCAATTATCTGAGAAGGATCTAGGAACGTTTTTAGGAATGAGAATATTTAGTCTGAAATTCTTAAATAAGACAATTGTTTTAACCAAGAGCACGCTATGGATGAAATCGAGCTACAAATCAAAAGGGTATTAGCTGAAAGAGAAGTCCTGGTGCAGATGGGTAGGACCATGAAGACTACTACGGCCCCTGCCCCACCACAGAAAGGTATCTGGGACCAAAGGCACAGAGGATTGGGCAAGGCATGGCCTCACTCGAGAGATAATGAAACCTTTTCCCGTAGGGACATCAAGCAGGAACTTCTTAGTGTTAACAAAGGTTGGATTTTAACAAGGGAAATAATACTTTCCCTCAGTGAGCAGCCTGAAGTAACTCACAAAAAGTAGTAGATGCTCTGTACCCATCAAAAAATTCTGGTATTGTCAACTAGGTGAAAGACTTTCAATGTAAAGGTAATAGAATTGTTAAAGTGAAACATATTCATAATGCCACTTGCCCAGGTACTAGGATTTACCTCCCAGGAACAATAAATTAGATCAAGAAGCCTATTCCAACAAGAACCTACTATACATGTAATATAAACAATGATCGAATTGTTATTAAACAAAATTCCGTTTCTCCACCAGTCCAGTTCTCAGGCCAAAACTCAGAATCATCCTCACCTCCTCTCTCTCTCACACCGACATGCAGTCCATCAGGATATCTTGTTTGCTCCATATTCAAAAAACAATCCTACATCTGACTTGCTTACCACTGCTACCACCATCATTGACTCTCCCCTAAACTATTATAATAGTCTATCATTGCCTCCCTGCTTCCACACACGCCCCCTACAGTCTATGCTCAATTTAGCAACTCCAAGAGAGACCCTTTCAAAATGAAAGTTGGATCATATCACTCCTCAGCTCACATGGCCACGTTGCTTGCCATCTTACTCAGGGCTACAAGTTCTTACGTTGTTGGTCTGCAAAGAGCTACCCAGTCTGGACTCTATTACTTCTCTGTTCTCACTTCTAATCACACCTTTCCTCTCTTACCTGCTTCTGCCCTAATGGCTTCCTTAGCCTCATGGCCTCTGCATCTCCTTCAAATAATTATTCAAATGTCACCTTCTCAATTAGGCTTATCCTGGCTACCTATTTAAGATGGTAAAGCATCACCAAAGATGACCTTTTTGCCCTATTTTTTTCCTTAATGTTTATCACTTTTCTAATAGACTATATTAATTTACCTATTAGTAATGTTCATTATTTATTTTCTGTCTTATCCAACAAGAATATAAGTTCCATAGGGACAAGAATTTTGTCTGCTTTCTCCAGTGTGTGTGAAACAGTACCTGGCAGGTAGGAGATGATCAATCATATATCTCTAGTTAATTAATTAGTTCTCATCAAAAGAAGAATTTGTGATCAGAAACTCATGGCTCCTGGTGCTCTACTGAAATTTAGCTGTTGTTAATACTGAATTGTACCAGTAATTTATTCATGTTATCATTTTTAAATAAATATAATAGTACTTACAGCCTACCTTTTATGGTAGTGTTAGTATCAACAATAATTAATTATAAGAAAGTAACTTGAATGTACTTGTTAAATACAATTGTTTTTAAGTTCATATTTTTATTGTACATTTGATGACAAAGTGTTACTTTGTCATTAAATTAATGTTTCCCAAAGTGTTTTCCCTCAAATACAAACCCCAGAGATTCCATAAGAAAAATGGTCTCCAGGTGGACAAGTTTGGAAACCGCTATATATTTGGCTGGCCAAAAAGTTCGTTTGGTTTTTTCCCTAAGAGGCTCTGGCCGCGCTTAGTTGTCTTTAACTTCATTTGAAACAATTTTGTTGTGATTGTACTATGACAGCTGGCATATCAGCGTGCATGTAAAAAAATCAATATTCGTGAATTTTTATGTAGCTATTTTAATGTTAAAGATGGAAGAAAATTTAATTTTAAAGATGTAACATGTTCAGCATATTATGCTTTATTATTTCAAGAAAAGCAAAAACACAACTGAAATGCAAAGAGATTTGTGCAGTGCATGGAGAAGGTGCTGTGACTGATCGAACGTGTCAAAAGCAGTTTGCGAAGTTTTGTGCTGGAGGTTTCTCACTGGGTGATGCTCCACAGTCGGGTAGATAGCAATCAAATTGAGACATTAATTGAGAACACAGGAGGTAGCTGACACACTCAAAATATCCAAATCAATCAGGTTATTGGTAAAAATGAAAAATGTATCTTTTATTTTACAGAAAAAACATATGGTCTTTGGGGGCAACCCAGTACAATATCTCCCCTCTTGGACAGTTAATGAGTATTAATGATTCTAGGAAAACTGTAAGACGTAAGCGAAAAGCCCAGTGAAATTTGTGAATGTCATTAAACCCAACATTTACCAAGTGGGCCACATAGTCCTTTATTCATATAACACTTTTCCATGATTTCTATATATCTTTTCAATTTCCAGAAAAGCCACTTTCGAAATTTCCTGAAGCTTTTCTCCGCTGCTCCCTTTTTTTCACTGTCCATCACGTATTCTATTAGGGAAGCAATTCTTACAATCACCCTTCCATGTCCTACCCTAATCCTTTAAGCCCATGGAGTATTACTCCTCAGTTCTATAAATGAGAGACTGAGGCTTAGGAGGGTAAAGGCATTTGCCCAAAGATAATCATTTGAATTCAGATCAGTCTGGCTTCAGAATCTATACTTGTAACAATTAGTATATACTGGCTCATCTCTTTCTATTTCCAACTGCCTTTCAAGGAATAGATGAAAGAAGCAAGCTCTCTGCTACTTTGGCATATCCATGAAGGCTGAAAACTCTGTTATATATTCAGCACAATAACTCTGCAACCCCTGAGGTGGTTCCCCAAATCTGCCTATAGATCTGCTCTTACCAGCCACTCATGTCAGGTAGAAACCTTTAACTCTTTCAACCTCCAAGATACCATAAATGCCAACCAGATGATAATTTACTTGTTCGAACTGTCATTTTCAACTGTGGTAGTTTTAAAACATTCTATGAACCTGCTCTCCTCTGCTCTCCCATGGGTGGGGGGTGGGAGGGTGGTCTATGTCCTCTCTCCTTAAATCTGGGTGGGCTTATGGACCCCAACAGAGCACAACAGAAGTGATGCCACGAAACACTGATGCTGTCCTAAAGGCCGTACAGCTTCCTCCTTGTTTACTGTGAACACCTGCTCCTGAAACCCTGAGTTGCCATGTAAGAACTTCTACCACCCTGAGGACTCCATACCAAAAGGTCACATACCGATGCTCCAGTCCTTAATCCCAGCTGAGCAAAGCTTCTAGCCATTCCCACCAAAGAACCAGATGTGAGAACGAGGCCATCTTGGACCTGTGAGATCAAACATCTGCTGGCTGAACAAAACCTTAGTCAATGCCACACAGAACAGGAGAATCACCTAGCCAAGCCTTGCTTAAATGCTTTGCCCACAAAACCATGAGATGTACTACAATGACTGTTTTAGTCTACCCTACATTGCGGGGGGGGGGGGGGGTTGTTACATGGTACAGATTACTGAAACAACTTTGTGGACCAAATTATCATCCGTAATTTTATATTCTTAAAAATTATTATCTTAGTAAAAAATACTATTTTCTTGGTAAATACATAGTTTGACTAAGAGCAAAAAATGTCTAAAAGGGAATCCCAACATGCTGACTAGCACGTAATGAGTCCACATCTCAGGAACACTTGTCCACTGCCAGTATTAACAGTTTAACATAACACGGAGGAGTAGGAAAGCAGCAAACTCCAAGTCTGGGTTCTGGTCCCACTTCTGCAACTTACTAGCTATGAGATTGCTAAGTCATTTAACTTTTCTGAGCCACAGTTTTGTCATCTATAAAATATTATTGTAGTATTCTGTTCTTACCTAACACAGTTGTGGAAAATATTTAATGGAATCATAACCATGAAAATGGTTTAAAAATATAAAGCATTATGCAAAGGCATGGACTTATGAGCCTTATCCTATAATGGTAACCACTATAACATTGCAACAATGGTTCACGTTGTCCAATATCATGGCTGCATCTCTGACCTCATCTCAACTGTCCTCTTGGCATCACTTGCCACTGCTGACCAGTCCTTCCCTCAGGACACTTTTCTTACCTTTGGCTTCTTGGACACTAGGTTTCCTCCTACCTTGAATACCAATCTTAATTTCATTGGCATACTTTGCCTCTTCCATCAGATCTATTAATACTAGAGTTCATCAGGGCTTGGTCCAGGCCTTCTGCTTTTCTTTCTTTATCTACATCTCAGAGATATCACAGGACAATAACTTTAAATAGCAATTATATTCTGATGACTCTCAAATGCATGTCATCTTCAACTTTACTTCTACAATCAACTCCAGACTTACTCATCTATCTGCATGGATAACACCTCCACTTGGATCTCTAAAAATCAGTTTATACCTAAGATGGGAACAAATGACTGCCACCTGTCCCCCAAAACAAACTAGTTCCAAGCTTTGCCACATCTGTAAGAGAAACATCCATTCAGGGTTGACACGTGTTGCTGGGCCGGTTGTGCAGAACATGACCTATCCTGGAACATACAACAGCCAGACTTTGAGTAAATCCCTTGAGTTGCTCACACCAAAAACTAAGGAATCATCCTTGAGTTCTCTCATAACCTGCTTGGTGACATAATTCTCTAATTCACTGACCTTGAACTCGGCTGCCATCCTAGTTCAAGCCATCATCATCTCCATCCTGAACCAGTGCAACAGCCTTCAAAGTGGCTTCACTTTGACATGCTTGTTACCATAAAATCTATTCTTCAACCAGTGGCAAAAATGATTTCCAGTGTACAAGGCATTTTTCCCTCCTGCTCAAATTCCTCCTGTGGCTCCCTGGGGCACTCAAACCCATCACCTTGGTGTGCGAGATCTGTAACGACCTGGCCTTGCCCACACTACCGACTCAGTCCATGGCACTCGCACCTCAGTCACTCCACTCCAGTCATCCTGGGCACTTTCTAGTCCTCATGGTGACACACTGCCATTTTTTTTTCCATGCAAACTGGGGCTGGCCAGGACAAGGAAAAAATAAAAGCACTATACCTTCATGTTACTGAAGTTCTTTTTGTATATATCCCGTTTCTGGAAAAGGGCAGCTGCAAGTGGAGACACTTCCAGACCCATCTGTGACATGCACTCTGTTTCTCTAAATAAAGTTAATATCTGAGGGTCAAAGTTCACAAACAAGTCTCCTGTGCCTGGAGCCTTCACCAATAAAGAAGCCTCGAGTCCTATGTGAATTTCTTCAATCTGCGAGAAGAGACGAACATTATCACTATTAGAATTTTCCATGCATGCACAGGGTATCTAGCTCAGCCACTCCTGGGAATGAGGATCATGAGGTGCTATTCCACGGAGCTGAGCTGCTCAAATTAAAGACGGTGGGGCCACTAACTCTTAAGTTCACTTCAGGAAAGGGCCTTCACGCTCTCGGTGCTGATGTTGCAGTCAGTTCCACAAAGTGCTTCGGTCATGACTCTCTGACACCGACATGTAAGTGAATACTGAAATTAGTGATGGCTTTTCTAATGCCATCTAGCTCCCTGATGACTTCAGGTCTACTCAGTTATTTTTCCTAATGAAAGTATCATAAGACTTGCTAAACTCGATTTCCAGGTATCTGGAAAAGCAATTAATACCACTATGGAGACATCTCTGTATTGGTTCAGACACCAAAAGGTGAAATAGAGAAATAAAAAACCACTTTAGAGGCCTGGTAAGGCTAAATTTTGTCTTGCAAAATATACACACAAAGAAAAACTTATTGCTAACCTACAAAGAATGGTAGAGTTTGGAATGTAATTTGATTAACTCGATATAGCCAAAGAAAACTTAAGACTTTGTTTAACAGACATACTAGTGTTCAGTGACACATTAAGAAACCAGGTTGACTAAGAATCCTAGTCAACCAGGTAAAAGAACCAATAAACAGGACCTTCTCCCTTATGAGTTTCTAAGTTAAATAAAAATGAGTTTGTTACCTGGCTATGATTTTTTTTCAAAATTAATCATTATTTTTCTTCATGGACATATTACACTCTTTGACTGATTACCTACCTAAGTCAACCAAATCTATCTTATAAAATACTTGTAAGCAAACTTTCTACAAAAATAAAACTGTTCAGTGCTAGCAGAGGGTGTCCCATTGATCAACAATGGAGATGCCCTTGAAGAACACTAATGTATAGACTTACTTGTTGAAGCCACGCCCTGTGGTAGAGAATCTCAAACTCCAGGAGGACCTTGGCCACCCTGTTGTAACTGCGAATCACAGGTTTGGCTTCCGGAGTCTGCAGCACAGTTGGATGCTGCTGGAAAAGCTGCATTGGTTGCTGAATCCTGTGGAAGAGCTGACGGGCCCACAAAATCTTCCCAGCAATGGGAGGCTGGTCTCGGCCCAAAGGAGGATGGCATTTCTGCTTTGTGTACAGCTTTGCAATCATATCAATGTCAGCCCCATAGTTTTCAAGGATACGCCGGTATTTGTCATCAACACCAAGGTTGGGTATATTCAATCTTATTTTTTAAAAAATGAAAAGCTTTAATTAATGAGGCAGTAACTAGAAATCTCCTTTATTAAAGCATTTTACAACATATGCTAACAGAAGAAAGTAAGTTATTTGGCTAATTTTAAATATCAAAGTAGTATCAATCCATCAGATCTCGATAAAGTGATTTTTAAAATAAAGTATCAATCCTTAAAATTGAGGAAAAACTAGATAAACTTTTTTTGAATTATTGAACCTCAAGTAATACAATGACAGACAGTCACAGGTACTTCAAAGCTGAGAAGAAAAAACTCTTAATGCTCTGAAGAACTGAAAGACTGTGCCCTGTTATCCAGAATGTCAACACATTTTCCTTCCAGTAGAATATCAAATAATAATACCAATAATACTGTAAGGTAAACTATGTTCACATTATCCCAATTTTAGAAAATAGAACTTAGAAAACCATTCTCAATTTTTACCTTTCAAATTTCTTTAACATACTTAGAGCTTGATTTGTGTTTTGAATCTTTTCAAATGTAGCATCCATGAACTTCTGCAACTGATTCTAAAACAGAGTAAGTTCTGATTATGAACAATGAATTATCATTGGGAAAAGTCCTATTCAGCATCAAGACAAAAGAACTTCCCATTTTCTACAAACACATATAATACAGGACAGAATATAATGAGAACATAATACTCACCTGAGCTTGAAAGAAAGATAAATGCCCAGAAGCCAAAACAAAGAGGGACCTGAAAGCCAGGGCAGTCACAGGAGTTGGCCTGTGGCAGAGCCTGGGGCTCGCCACTGAGGCTCTATCACAGCATGGGTGGAGAAGTTGTGGGGTCCCAACACTCTCAGCAGATCCCTGCAGAAAGCCAGCCCCCTTGAAGTGCTGCCTAACCCATGCAGGAGGGTTAGACTGTATGCAAGTTGGGGAAAGTGGGGAGTCAGGGGTGGTTGCCACCTGGCCAGAGCTGTGAATGGATAAAAACAAGCCCTTTACTTCCTCTACAAGAGCTGGGTGATAAGTATTTTCTGCTTCGCAGGACACAGGTCTGTCTCTTTCACTACCGCTCACCAACCACTGTACTGCAAAGGCAGCAGAAGACAACCCGTAAACAACCAGGCCAAGCAGGATTTGGCCCATGGGTGCAGTTTACTGACCCCTGTCCTGGAGCAGTCGAAATCCTATGCCTGTTCCACACCTGGATGAGGAGTCTGAGTTTACTCCTCAGTAAGAGGTCCAACCCAATAAATTAACATAACAGCAGTCTGGGTTGGCAGAACCCCTAGGGTCCTGGCAGACGGAATGCAAAACCACTCTACAGAAACACATCCATAGCCCAGAACCACAAGATCCCTGCAGGAGAAAATAAACAAGTATCTCCTGAGAAGATAAGTTCAAAAAGAATGACCTAAATAGCAGTTTCTTAAAGCCCTCAAATCTATTTTCCAAAATGATTTTTATTATAGCTTGTCCCAAGACCCTCACATATCTTATACCCTTGTACAAATTTGCCCAAAAATAAAACATAAAAATAACTACAACAAAAAGTGAAGCATGTGATTTATTCTTTGTTCACGTTAATATTTAGCACAGAGTTGCCATTAAAATCTAAATTGAATTAAATAAAAGACAGAAAAGTTATTTCATTATTTTCTATTTTGTGCTTCAAGGGAACATTCCAATTAATTCTTTTTCTCAATTTACCAGACAGGAGTTTGGAGCCTCTACAATTCTAAAGGTATCATTAATTTATGTTGTGATCAAATAGGGAACCAGAGGCATGCGCCCTGAGAAGCAGTACCTAGATAAGCCTGATTTTCCATAAGTAATCTGGCAAGACAACCAGGGGAAATACCCAGGGCCCCACAGGAAACAGCACTTAAAGAGATGCTGCTCCCTGCAGGCGGGCCGCAACGCCCCCTTCACCAATCGGCAAGCCCCAAAGCTGAAGAACAGCTACACCTATTAATGTGCTTCCAACACTTCTCACTGCTTCCACTGAAACTATAAAGAGCAGAGCAGCTAGCCTACCTGAAGAAATAGTCCAATTTTTTCATTGCATAAAAATCTCTGAGTACAAACTATGCAGAACTGGAACATTTGTGATGCATTTACTCCCTCCAGTTCCAGACACCAGCAAATCTTCCCTGAGCCCTAACACCGGTACCTGATCTTCCTTGCTTTTCCATCCTATAACTTCACAAAGATGTTGAATTAATCTTCTTTTCTCTCTGAGCACTAGGCCCATTCTTACAGTCTTTTGGAGTCCCACCATGGAATTCTCACACTCACTTGCCCTCTTACTACTCATGGGCTCCCAGCTCCTACTTAGTTTTCTGTCCAACCTACTAGTACCAGCATGACCTCTAAATCTGGATAGGATTCCAGGCTCTGGAGGCTTTGGCTGTGGAGTCCTAGAAACAGCCCTGATCCGAGACACTCAGGTAGCTCACCCCACCCACCTTCCCGTGTTTCATCCTGGAGATGCCACGGTTACTGAACCTCTCCACTCCTGCCTCCAAGACTCGTCCCCTCACTCATTCATCCACTGTGGTGGGAAGGTCAGTATTTTTACTGAGACAAGGCTGAATTCATCAGTTATTTAAAGGAGAACATGTAGAAAGTTTACTTAAAAGAATAAGGATGGGAAAAGGCACCAAGAAGACAAAGGAAAGTAGTCATCCAACCAAAGGGAGAAATGGCCTATTATGAGATGGAAACTAAGACAATAATAATGTCAAATTTTTTAAAAAAGTAAGAAAAAGTTAAAGAGGCTAGGAACTAATGCCTATAAATAATGCTTAAAAACCAGGCTATAGGACAATTATAAAATTATACTCTTGGTTATAAAAAGTGGTCACCAGCTTGAAAAGGTCTCACCATCCCGCTCATCTCCCTCCATTTACTTGGAGAAGATAAACACTTTTCTGGCATCAAGCATCTTCTCCTCTCTGAGCCTCTCCTGAGCCCAGGCAAGCAGAAGTATGGGGCTGTTTTTCTTCTAGGCTCACATCCTGCCTTACGGGGTGTAGCAATTTTAGTATTCTATATAATGGTTTGTAGGTTTGTCCTCCCTCTAAGTTTCTTTAGAACTTCTTTGGACTATGATGTTTCGATTCTCAATGCCTGGTACAATACTTCTAACATATATGTACTTGTATTTCTGTCATAGCACATATCTGTCTTCTGTGTACTGTGGGCTTTGAGAACAAATCTACTTGATTTATTTCTGTATTCATAATGCACAACATAAAAGCTAAATACATAATTGATGAACAATAAGTGCTTGTTTAATTACAATAAATCTAGTTCTTATGAATTCATTCCTCACACTTTAATTGAGCAAACATTCTTTGCTCTCCAATTATATAAGGTGCCCCCAAATAGACCCTGGAGACACAAATATAAATGAACAGGATTCCTGCCCTCAACATGTTCACCATCGACCTATATTCCACATATAAATTACTGAAGTGCCATGTATC
Source organism: Anoura caudifer (assembly GCA_004027475.1). Taxonomy (NCBI): domain Eukaryota; kingdom Metazoa; phylum Chordata; class Mammalia; order Chiroptera; family Phyllostomidae; genus Anoura; species Anoura caudifer. The sequence goes on from PVKU01007249.1 coordinate 32,056, forward strand.
AGAAACCACTGGGAAACAGGTGAAGACCTAACACATACACACTGACCACGGAGCACAGAATCAGGATCAGCCACTGCCCATCAATTTCCAACCAGAAGAGATCAAGATGCACTGTCCTTAAGTCTGAATCAGCCCCCAGTAGTGGTCATTGCTTAAATTATACAGACATCCCATCAACTGAAATATGTCTTACAACATAAAGGTTAACACCTTGAATCCTAGAGCCACACTGCCTGGGCCTAACCCCCACACTACCACTTGCTGTCTCTGTGACTGTGGGCGCATCACCTAACCTCACAGCGCCTCCGTGTGCTCTTCTGCAAAATGAGGGCACTGCGAACACCCACTTCATAGGATTATTGTGATCACACAATGAATTAACATCTATAAAGTACTTAGAACAGTACCTGATATATAGAATTAGCCGGTTTTACTATGATTCTTTCTATCACAGAACCCACCCCTCCAAAAATACCTCAGAGCTGTTTTTTCCCTTAAGGTGCACCAACTTATTTCAAGCCAAAAATTCTGGAAAAGAAGTAACAGATGGCAGTTTTCCTTTAATAATCATAATGGTACAAATTTTCACCTCACTGGGATGAAAAAAGTCTGCTTACTAATTATGGTAGACACCTAATGGGTTGTCTACCATGGTAGGTGGGGTTGTCCCCACCCCACCCTCCTCAATTCCCCTCCTCCGAGGGCAAGCATTCCCAACAACCACAGGGGGTGCCATTGCACCGGCCTTACCACATGACCGAGGGCCAGACACCCCACAGAACTGGCCAAGCCGACATGTTCTTTAGGAATTTGGAGTAGGCTGAACCTGTGATATGTTCTCCGAAGCTGATGACAGTCATCCACCATTTGTGTGGACTGAAAGTCAAGATGGCCAGTCTGCAGTGAGCAGGGGTGGCAGGGCTGGGGGCTTAGGAAGAGAGAAAGGAGTCCAGATGCTGAGTCAGTCCTGGTGCTACTGCCTCTAAGGCCAGCTGCAGCCCTGCCTTCGGGATCTGCCAAATGTCACTCACCATTTGATTAAATGACCTCTGGTCATAATCATCGCTATAAAGTGACAAATGGAAACAAATTTCTGTATTCTAACCCCTGCTCCCTGCTTTCAACAGAACATGAAAGTTAATTATCTAAGAACTAAGATGGAAGACATGCAGATGTCTGTGATTACAGATCATTATCCAAAGTTATATTGCCGACTCTTTAATCTATGAAAAAGAGCCTTCAATTACTAATCTGAAATCAAAAAGGCCCAGGACAAGGTTGCTATCAGTCACCTCCATGATGAAGACGCCTCTTCTTTCTGATGGGCAATGATTAGCAGCTTTACACAGAACAGAAAAAATAACCACATGACTGTCAACAGGAATTTTACACAACCTACATGAAGGCCATTCGTCTGCTTGCAAAACTCTTCATAATCCTGGTCAAAATCCATTTTCCGCTGGTCTAAGAAATCATATTCTTTTTTCTTTATGGTGGCAACAATACCCTGAAACGTTATGAAAGAAATAAGACAATATTTCAATATTCCAGTATCACTTAATTAAATATAACCTTTAAATGCAGAATGAACAATCATTACCAAGGAAGCAACTTCAACGGAGCCTATTTCTTTAGTTACATAGCATAATGCTCATTACAGTGGTACAATGTTGCCTCTTGCCTTCAAAGAGGTCATGTGGAAAGCATTTTTCATGAAGTTTTATGTATTTTTGAAGAAAATGTAAAGATCACATCTAAAAAGTAGAAGTGTTTTCTGTAAAAATTTCTTACTAATCTTATCTGAAATAATAAAAAAAGAAGCCCAGAGTAGAAGTTACTAAAATATTTTTCACTGAAGTTTGACTTCTCACAGAAAATAAATAAGACTTGAACAGAACGCAAACTTAGGAAGAAAACAGTTATAATATCTACTGATAAAATACTATCTTCTAAGCCTCAAATGTCTTAAATAAAATGTCAAACCACAATCTACCATGTAAAGATTCAGGAATTAATTGCTTCTTTCCCCCTGCAAAGCTGCAGTCTGTGACTACAAGAGTACAAATTAGGTAATTCATCTCCTTGAAAACACTATTATCCAGAGTTTTGTTTGCTCTGAATAATGAGCTATAATGTGCTGTGATCATTTTTAACCAGGTACTAAGCCATTGTCAAACTCGGGAGCCCACACTGTTGACACAAGCATATAATTTTTATGAAGGATGCTGGGCCTCCTTCTGCAATCTCCTCTTCAAAGTCATTTCCATTTATACATCTATTCAAACACCTTAATAGACAAAAGCATATAAACTGCATAACTCCATGAGTCAAGTTTACTAGTTAAAACAACCTATTCTTTCATGCTATATAACTACAAAATTAGTTCTATTTAGGAAGTGTGTAAAAGAAATATGATAAAGCTGTATTCTACATCTTAATGTAGTAATTAAAAAGATTTGGGGCCCTCACAAAATTCTGTTCTATGATTGGATTTAATGGTCACTTAAGAGTATTAAGTAAATAAATCAATTAATTGTGACCTTTAAACCAACTAATCAAACTCAATCTACTAAATCACTAATTTGACAGATTTAAGAAAGTAGTATTTTTATTTATTTTTAAAATTAAATATATTGGGATGACATAGGTTAATAAGATCACACAAGTTTCAAGTGTAGATTCCTATGATACATCATCTGTGTTGCATTGTGTGCCCAGCACCCAAAGTCAAACCACCTTCTGTCACCATACGTTTGGCCTCTTTACCCTTTACTATCCCTCCCACCCCCTTCCCTCTGGTAACCACCACATAACCCATTGTCTGTGTCAATGAGCTTCGGTTTTATATTCCACATATGAGTGAAATAATGTATGTATTGCACACCTATTTTGTGCCAGTTAATTATGAAGATACAAAAATTAACAAGACAAAGAAATGTCCCCACCCTGGGGGAACTTACATCCTTGGTGGGGGAGAGAGGGATTCAGAATTCATGTAGTCACAAACAAATGAACAGAATAACTTTAGATAGTGATAAAAGGAATAATGTGACAAAGAATGATTGAGGCAAAACAAAAGTCAAGAAAGACAATTTAGAGGGTCATTTAAATCAATATCTGGAGGCTAAAGAGGAAATAACTCTGTGAAAATCAAGAGGTAGAATTTTCCAGAAAAAAAAAAGGGTACTCCTAGCTACCGTAAAATGAACTATGTCTGGAGAGCGTAGAAAGAGGAGAAGAGGAACAGGTGAGGAGGTGGGAGAAGTGGGCAGGGCCTGATAGCCAAGCAAGAGCCTGATTTCTGTGGATGCCACTGTGAGCTTCTAACACTAGTACGAACACAAAAATCTCCCTGTACACTTTCCTGCACCATCTACCTGTTATCTCACTACCTCTGGCCTATCAACTTTAATTGGTATTTCATTTCAGATTTTTGGTTCTCATCCCAGGATTTTTATCAGGCTAGAACTGCCTTTATCTGCATTTAGGTACATAGTTCAACCTCTCATTCAAAGATAAGCTTTGAAATATATTCCAAAGTTATTTTCTCATTAAGAATAGAAAATAGATTCCATATTGAAAAATAAGTGGATATATTGCTTCCTGTCTTACAAAACTGTCACCTTCAAAGTACAGATTTTCTACCACGCAAAATTACACAGGAGTCACCTAAAATGTTTCTTGCTACATTAAGGACAGTTTTTTTCTTTTTCTCTTCCAAAATCTGGTGCATTCAGGAGATGAAAAAGAGCCCTTAGATTGGCCTAAACTGTTAGAGCATAAAAGCTGGCAATAAATGATATGATCTTTTTCAAGTTCAAGAACAAAAAAATCTAAGTTTCAGTATCACTGTTCCCAATAAGAAAAACATTTACTACATCCACATTAAAAATTGAAAACACATTTGTTTGTAAATTGTTTTTTAATCTTCAAAACATTATTAGATCACAGTGTCCACTTTAAAAACTAAGATTAGTCATATATATATCCTTATAAGATAAAGCAGTTAAATGTCAAAATAACTAGACTAAATAGCTAAAATAAAATTCAGTCTTTTATTTTTGACATGTGTCCAAATAAAATGCTGAAATGCAGAGATGATAACAAGACACTCAGCACTCAGTGTCAACGAATGCCTGACACATAGCATTTGCTTCCTTGAACATGCCCTGCATGAATAAGTGAAGGGGTAAGTCCCATTGAAATACTTTTCTTGTGCTACTAATGAAAATGCTTTTAATAATGATGATTAATTTCAGACAATGGGGGAGCCATTAATAATAACCGCATACCTGAAAAGAACATATTAGCACCATTTCATAATTCTCAAATAAATCTAATTTCTTTATTGGTTAAGGGCTATGGGCTTATAGTTCACAGTATGAACTACATGAATCATTCTAAACATAGTTATTTGCATAAAATATCAGAGTTTTAGTTCTGGCTTAGGGCGGCAAGTTTAGTTTTCAAACAATACCTGGTATTTAGTGGCCATGTCTTCCAGGCCTTCAATTTTAGAATCTTGCAGGACTGAATATGTCTTAAAGGTTGTAAAAATGTCCAATATCTTAGCAAGCCGTCGGTGGAAGGTTTCAAATTTTCCAAAAATATACATCTCGCTGAATTCAAATTGTTTTTCATTTGGATCCTGTTTTAGCTTTTGTTTTGTCTTGTGAAAGTAGTGCTGGTATTCCTTAAAATCAAAAACCAAAATATAAGAAAGGGAGAACAACAAAGATATCAACCTTATTCTCCTCAGCAAAGGTGATGGCAACATTAGGATGGAATTGCAAGTCCTTTCAGTACCCTGCCTTTTCATTCACTCGTCCACCAGCCTGGAGTATCATCTTCTCCCACCCTCTGATCTAGCGAAGTCCTAATTGTTCTCAATGAAACTGAGCTAGGCAGCCATCCCACATTCGCCCCACCACGTTAGCAGCAGCCTTGCTCTGTGTCTCTCTCCCCATTCATCTATAAGAAGCTTAAGAAAACCTTAGTCAACTTAGTCATCTTAGTCATCTTTGTATCTTCAGTACTTAACGGGTGTTCGGACACAGTAGGCCCCCAAAGAGGGTAGATATAAGTGCATAGGTTTTCCGGAAAGTTTTATTAACGTGTAACTTTCTTAACAGTAAAGAATTACTGCTTTTTTTAGCAACCAAGAATATAATAATTGCTAAATAATTTAACATGCATCACCAAAAACAACATAAAATAATGAAGCATTATCTAAATATATCAATAGGCTGGTCATTACCTGCTTAAGTTTAATTGCAGATAATATTTTTTCCACAACAGCGTCCTGCGGCTGGCTCCACAGGGAAGCAGTTCCGTTGTTGGTAATATAAGCTTTACATGCCGATATCATCTGATTGGTCACCTGGAGTGTTCCAGTAAAGTGGCGTTAGGTACATAAAACAGCTATCAAGTGTCAATTGGACTAGAGGGTCCTTAACTCTTTTGCCTCTCAGGGCATACAATCTGTGGGATCGAGCTTTGGATTTATTTGTTTCCACAGCAACTATGATCAAGCACTGGCCCTTTTTATCAGCTTTACTGAGGTATAATTGATAAATAAAAATTTCATATATTTAAGGTGTGCAATGTGATGATTTGATATAATTAGTGAAAAGATTATCACAATCAAGTTAATTAACACATCCATCACCTTACAGTTATGATTTTTTCATGTACATCTTGGGAGCACTTAAAATTTGTTCTCTTTAACAAAGGATGCGAAGGACCTATACACTGAAAACTATAAGACATTATTGAAAGAAATTACAGAAGACACAAAGAAATGGAAAGATATTCTGTGTTCATGGATTGGAAGAATCAACATGGTTAAAATGTCCATATTACCCAAAGCAATGTACAGAGTTAATGTAACCCCCATCAAAATCCCAATGTCACTTTTTAAAGAACCAGAACAAAAAATCATCAGATTTGCATAGAATCACAAAAGTCCCCAAACAGTCAAGGAAATCCTGGGGGGGGGGGGAACAAAAACAAAGCTGGCAGCATCACATTCCCTGACTTCAAATCAGCATGGCAGAAAAACAGACACCTGGAAAGATGACATAATCAAGAGCCCAGAAATAAACCCATTATTTGTATATGAGCAAATAATTTTGACAAAGGAGCCAAAGGCATACAATGGAGAAAAGGAAAGTCTCCTCAATAAATGATGCTGAGAAAATTGAAAAACTACATGCAAAAGAATGAAACTAGACTGCCTGCTATTAGTCACCATACATAAAAATTAATTCAAAATGGATCAAAGACCTAAATACAAGACCTGAAACAATAAATTACATCAAAGAAAACATAGGTACTAAACTATGGACCTTGGTCTTTGAGAGGATTTTATGAATTTGACCTCAAAGTCAAGGGAGGTAAAAGTAAAAATAAATGAATGGGACTCTATCAAACTAAAAAGCTCCTACATGGCAAAAGAAACTCTCAACAAAACAAAAAGACAACCACTGAATGGATGATACATGCAAACAACATCTCCATTAAGGGGTCAATATCAAAAAAAAGAAAGAAAGAAAGAAAAGAACTCATACAATTAACAGAAAAAAAAATCCAGTTGAAAAATGGGCAGAAGACCTGAACGGACACTTCCAAGACATACAAATGGCCAACAGATATCTGAAAAGATGCTCAACTTTGCTTGCTATTAGGAAATGTAAATCAGAACTACAATGAGATATACCTCACACCTGGTGAATGGCTATCATCAACAAGACAAGTAATAACAAGTGTTAAAGAGTTTGTGAAGAAACAGGAACTCTCATTCACTGTTAGGAATGTAAACTGGTACAGCCACTATGAAAACAGTATGGAGATTCCTCAAAAAACTAAGAATAAAGTTACCATATGTTCATTGCAGCCTTATTTACAGTGGCCAAGACATAGAAACAACCAAAGTGTCCTTCCATAGATGACTGGGTAAAGATATGGAACATATATATAATGAAATATTGCTCAGCCACAAGAAAAGATGAAGTACTGTCACTTGTGACAACATGGATGGATCATGAGAATATCATGCTAAGCAAAATAAGTCAGATGGAAAAAGTCAAGAACCGTAAGATTTCATTCATATGTGGAATGTAAAAGTTAAAGCAACAAATACACAAGCAAGTCAAACAAAAACTCATAGACACAGACAATGGCATGGTAGTTCCCAGAGGGAAAGAAGGGTGGAGGGAGGTAGTAAAGGGTAAAGGGGGTCAAATATATGATAACAGAAAGAGATTTGACTTTGGGTGGTGAGCACACAATGAACTATAGATGAAGTGCTACAATTTTGTAGCACTTCAAATCTATATAATTTTATTAACCAATGAAACCCAAATAAACTCGATGTTAAAAATTTAAAAAATAGAAGGATGTGCTCTCTTAGAAAATGTCAAGAATACAAACACAGTATTATTAATATAGTCACCATGCTGTACATTATATCCCCAGAACTCATTCATCTTATAATTGAAAGTTTATACATTTGGACCATCATCTCCCCATTTCCCCTACCCTCCCTGCCCCCAGTCCCTGGCAACCTCCACTTTCATCTCTGCTTCTATTTGTTCATCTTCATACAGATTCCACGCATATACTGGCAAAATCATTTGTGAAATCAGAGAGTTGGAAGCACCATGGAAAATCAGTGATTTGGGCCCCCTTGTGTATGGAGGATGAATGTGTTAACCAACCTAGAAATGATTCACTTTCCAACCTAACAGCTGTTCAGACTTTTCCCCAATCTCCCTCAGTAACTTAATAACTCAGTCCCTAAGTACCATGTAAAGCATTATCCACCCTAGTAATTATTTATAATAAATACTTTGAGAAATAATGCTTCATGATTTGCCAGAATCAGCCTCTCACATAAACTTGATTCTATCTCTATTGCAGAATTAAGCTTTTTTAAAATTTGTAGAAATTTTTTAAAATTTGTAGAATATACAGATATTGGATTGTGCTAACATGGTACTATTTAATTACCAAAAAATTGACTGTTGGCAAAGAAATTTAAGTGACCATGAACTTTATGATATTCACCTACCTTTACAAACAGAGATGTAATCTTCTCAGAGGTGTTATAATAATGAGAGATGCTGTAGATCATTTTAATTGCATTTATAAGTGTAGGAATAGCATCAATCATGGCTATCTGGAAGACACCACAAAAGTTTTCCAGGAAACAAACATCAAATTCAGCAAAATTCAATAGTCTAATCATGCCATCTTAATTAGAATAAAGTTTAGCTACATGACTTTTACTTAAATCTTAAAATGTTACCTAATACTTTACATAAATATATTTAAGGATCATTTTATTATGTAGTCACATGCAATTAATCAAATTTTGTTTCATTGCAAGAAACATTAACTTTCTTTTAGTGACAAGGATATTGTATTAACTAACAGTCAACTTTGGCATCTATAAAAGCAGGCAGAAGATCAAACAAACAACTGCTTGATGACTCTTCCCACCGTAGTGTGGCTCAAAATGTAAGTGGCAATATTTAATGGAAAATGGGATGTATGACAAATATTTTTTAAATATCACACATAGGTTCCTCTTTGGTAGATTGACAGGTGAGTGGATGGATGGATAGATAGATGAACAGACAGATATAGATACACATATATAGATACATGTGGATATACACAAATCATTTTCTTAAGAATGAAAAGAGATTTTCAAGACTTTTTGAGCAAACTAATATCTACAAACCAAAACACCACACTCAATTCAGCTAGCACAGAAGCACCATCAGTAGACTCAGAGAGTAGAAATCATTAACTCACAGGGTCGCTGCTATACAAGGGGTCACAGCATTTTTCGAGTGTATACAAATATTTGACGTTGTCCTTTGCTTCATTAGCTGCATCAGTGATTCGAATGTCCATCTCCCGCCAAGTCTAAGTGCGGTACAGAAAAAGTGATTTTAATGCGATTATTAATACAGAAACTTCCAGTGCAGCATCTGCTAACTGTCCCTTGAGTCAGACTTTCACTTTGTCCTACGCCTCTCACATAAAACTGAATCCAGCGGGTGAAGGACATTGCCACACTGAAGAGCAATTAAAGTTTTGACTAAATTTTTCAGGTACCTCTTTCGAGCCTTCTCTTAGAAACCTAGTAAATAACTGGGACAGAGTGTCCAGGGGCAGCACCTCCCTTTCAACCCGCATCTTCTCTTCTCCTCCGGCTCCTGGATCCACTCTGCACCTCACCCTTGTATTTTCTATCTTCACTGCATATCCCTAAACTTTTGTCCATCCAATAATGTAGGAATTATTAACTGCCAATCATGTGCCAGGACTGTGTGATGACCTAGGAACTTCAAAATAGACAGATATGTAAATGTAGAAGTAAAATGATGTGATTTAGCACAAGCCAGCACATTCAACTGACTTCGTGGCAGTCCTACTAATATTTCTGAACTATAGCACAACAAACTGATTGCATTCTTTGAGCAATGATATAAAGGAAATCTAAAGTAGTAGCTGAAACAAATTATTATTAATTATTTAAATCATTTTCATAGATTGAAACATCCATGCAAACAGCTCATGAATATTCTTTATGGCACCAAAGCCAGGAGTGGTTGGCACCTCCCTAATGGTCCCCAGGGAGCCCTGACTCCTGGTATTTGTGTTGCGTCATCCTCACCCCTCGATTGTTGGCTGAGTCTAGCAATTCACTTCTAAAAAACAGAATGTGACAAAAGGGACAGGATATCACTTCTGGAATTCATTTATCAAAAGCTGTGGCTTCTATGTTGTGTGCTCTCTTGCACTCTGCCACTTCCTCCCTATAAAGGAAGCCAGCTGCCATGTGGTGAGGAGCCCAATGGAGAGAGGCCCACTTGGTAAAGAACTAAAGGAAGCCTCCAGTCAACAGCCAGTGAGGAAATGAATCCTGCAACAGCCACATGAGCAACTCAGAAGCAGATGCTCCCCCGCTGACCCTGCCCAGAAGGTGACACTCCTACCTTGACCTCATGAGAGATCCTAAGTTAGTGGCACCCAGATAAATCTGCACCCAAATTCCTGACCCACAGATTGTGGGTTACTAAATGTTTAAGTTGCTAAATTTGGGGGTAAAGTGTAGCACAGCAGTATAAAACTAACATACCAGGACTAAAATATATATAAGGTAAGTTTTCATTTACTACTCCTAGTTGGTCTTAATTCATAATGTACACAGTTATGTTATGGTGTTATATCTTAATTACATGCAATGCCCTCTAATAATACCTATACATGTAAGTACATCTGCCAACAAATAAATACCTTTACTTCAAAGGCTAGTCCCAAAATACCCAAAATTATAATAGGGCAATATTATTCAGTCTGAAAGTTTTTTTTCTTGAAGTTATAATATTTTTCTGTTCTTAATCACTCTCTGACCTGAAATTCCCATTTCATAAAGCAAAAAGAAGTGGCTGACAACCTTCAGAAGTTTTGACCTGGCAGCAGCAAGCACTGCCAACACAGCCTTCACATCCGGGCTTTTCAGTTGGTCCAAAAGGTAGTTAAACTTGGAGAGTCTTTTTTTCCAGTGCTCCAACTCTGCCCGGGGCCCAAGGTCATCCGCTTCCTTCCGCAGCTGATTGTTCTCAGCGAGGACCTGAGATGCACAGGAAAAACGTGAAGCACTGAACAGAGCTGGAAATACGAACATCATACAAAAGCAAAAAATAAGGAAATAAATGAGGCTATCTCAATCATGCTATATTTTTAATCATTTGCAGGCTTTGATGACAGCCTCTAACTAACTTAACATGTATCCACTTTAAAAACTTCTACAAAAACAGTTAACTTGTTCTAACTGCAAATTATTTATTTAAGGAGTTTTAATAAATTTTTGGAGGGCCTGACCTCAGCAAGTTTCCTTGGCTATTCACTTATTTATGTATAACCTTGAAGCAATACAACCTTAGGAAGCTCCCAGGTCTTATGTTGGTTAACTTTTTAAAATATTTTATTTATTTATTTCTAGACAGAGTGGAAGGGAGGGAGAGAGGGACAGAAACATCAACATGTGGTTGCCTCTCATGCTCCATTCAGCCTGCAATCCAGGCATGTACCCTGACTGGGAATCAAACCGGTGGCCCTTTGGTTCACAGGCCAGCATTCAATCCACTGAGCCACACCAGCCAGGGCATTGCTAGTTAATTTTAATTGTGCTTACTTTTTGATATAATATCCACCTTCACTTAGGACTTTTTTGAAAATATTTTTAAAAGTTAAGTCTCAAGATCTCTTTTGCAGGACACACTAAATTAGAAAACTCTTTCTAATTCTACAAATGTGCTCATCAAAGTAAATCATACAGTGAGGAAAAAAATAGCAAAGTGCTATCTTCTAGTTGTGCAAGTCTACAGAGTTGCCAACTTTCATCTCTTAGAATTCTCAATAGCTCTTCCTAACTAATGACTATAATAAAGCCATGTGAACCTCTTGTCTCTTCAGGGACTCTTAAAATACTTAGGCAAATATACCTTCTTCCATTGGCTCATTCAGGAATGTGGCATCAGAAACTGATGTTTGGTTTCTGGAAATTACCTGTTCTGTTTGTTTGATCCACACTTTCATACAACCTTCTACTTTTTCCAAAGTCTCAGGGTTATTAGCTAGAGTCAAGTAGTCTATTGGTTCCTTCAGGGTTTTCAGTTCAAATATGTCACACTTCTGAAGGTTCACCTGATTCAAAGGAAAATTAAATAATAAGGTGATGCTTTTTAAACACACAAATACACACACACACACTGGTTGCACCCTCAGCTTAGAAGTATCTTAAGGGGATCCTCTAGTCTAAACTGCCCTGCTCTCTGCAGAAAGATCCTGACAGCACAGTGGGACATAAAATGCCCAGTCCCCCCCACACTCTGAGCACACCACTCGAGAACATGGATTCGGAGGTCAACTTTGGGGTCAAAAAGGAACAAAGACTGAACTAGTGAGAAAGACAGTCATAACATCACAGATTTGGGGAATTAGTAGGAAACTTGAAAATTAAATAGTCAACTCATGAAGCCAAAGACAGTGGGAAGCTTCAAGAAAATGGATTTGGAGGGGAGTAATTTCTAATCTATCATGTTCATATTTGGAAATGTTCTCTTCTCCTTGCCCAATAACATCTTTATAGTTAGGAAGTTCAGTGTTGAACACGGATTTGTTGTGGGAGGAAGAAAAAGAAAAGGGTAGTAAAGGATGTGTGTTGAATTTTGACTTGATAATGAAATCTAGTAACAGAAAACGGACCCGAATATTTAATGAGGACATTTTCCTTCTGGTATGTGTGCACCTGACACCGTGCATCTCTAAACTCAGTTTTCACATCCAATGTCACTTTACCAGCCACAGAGCTAATATGTCTCTCAACTGGTTCAGAACCAGCAGGATCGGACGTGGTTATTTGCCATGCTAAATGCCAATATGGCCAAAGATCCACTTCCCAAAGCCCCGGCCCTAAGGGCTTCCTGGTGAGCCAAGGCAAAACTGAAGAGCCCGCTAGGAGATGCGGAAGGTGGAAGGAACCACCCAGGGAGTGGTGGGCACCAGATGATGGGATCACCTCTCCTTCTATTTTTATTTATTTATTTACTTTTTATTGTTATTCTGTTACCGTCATCCCAATTTTCCCCCTTTGCCCTCCTCCGCCCATCCCACCCCACCACTCCCACAGTCCATCCCCACACCGTTGTCCATGTCTGTGGGTCATCACACGTGTTCTTCCACTGGTCCATTCCCCTTCTTTCCCGTTATCCCTCTCCTTGCTCCCCTCCGGCTGCTGTCAGTCTGTTCCATGTTCTGTGTCTCTGGTTCTGTTGTGCTCATTAGTCTATTTTGTTCATTAGATTCCTCGTATAAGTGAGATCATACAGTATCTGGCTTATTTCACTTAGCCTAATACTCTCCAGACTCGGTTGAAAACCAGCGGAGAGAGTGGGCTGCAGAGTGAAGCCGTGCCCCTGCTGCCACAGTCCGCTGCCACAGGACACACTGCAGCCCCCGGACAGACCCCTCAACGTTTCCTGTTTTCTTCACTTGTCTTCCTAGCAAAGCCCCGCCCTCTCTGACCCCTAACAGCCTGAGTCCTGGCCCGGAGGCCCACCTCTGCTCAGACGCACTGTCAGCCCCACCCCCATGAGGCCCAGAGGTAGCACTTTGTCCTCCTGGGCCTGGCCTCCTCAACTGGTGTTTTCACACTGTGACCCTCTGACAGAGCTCTGAAAACCCACCAGCGCAGCCGTGTGCCTCCACTCCCCTGTGCCTTTGCTCATGCTGCCCCAGCCCGGAAGGCCCTCCCACCTCTACCCCTGCCCTCTCCCACTCTGCACGAAATTTCCACCTGCCACAGGGACAGGGGTCTTTGGTTTTCAGGGAGGGCTCTGGGCCTCATGAGGCAGCACTGCCTCCCTCCTGTAGGGGGATCCATCCACGTAGTGAGGGGCAGAGCCTTAGGCATTCACCAGGGTGGGGCAACCCAGTCGCTGGGTTGTGACTCTGTATGTGGGTAGCAGGGTCCGAGAGGGAACAATGGCGCTTGCTCTGTGCTCTCGCGGATGCCAGTCCTTTCCACTGCTTTCCCCAAGCAAACTGGGCCCCTCTGGCGCTGATCTCCATGTGGGTGGGCTTGTGCACGTTCCAGGACCCCGTGGGTCTCTCCAATGAACTTTCCCATAAGGCTGCAACTCCCTCCCAGCACCCAAACCCCTACAAGTGTTCTCAGTCAGTGCCTTTTAGGCTCTTTCCCGGAGCTGGGGCCCTGCGCTGTGCAGTCCATCTCACTGCCCGTTTTCACCTGGCTTATCTGCGCGCAAATGTGTGACCACGGTCAGCCACCTTGTGTGCCTCGCTTGGTCTGCTCGCTGCTTCCCTGCACTCAGTAATTGCCACCTGTGCACCCGGGACCACCAGCTACTGCTTCTTCCCGCCACGACCCTTCTCCGCTGGCCACCAACTCCACCCCTCTTACCGGACTGGGTGAATCATTGTTGGACTTCCATACAATTCAATCCTCTATCCGTTCTGGTTGGGTTTTTTGGGGTTTTTTTGGTTCTATATTTTTGTTGTCCTTAATTCTTGGTTGTGAGAGGAGGCACAGTGTGTCTATCTATGCCTCCATTTGTCCAGAAGTCTCCACGCTTATTCTTAAAGGCCCTTTGGTCACTGGCTGAACCACAGGACCTGACCCACTCTCTCCCCCTAGATATGTGTCAATTTCTCCTCTCTCCTCATCAGGATTTCCTTTATCCCTACCCACCACCCATACCCACACCCACGCATGCTCTGCATCCAAGTTCCTTCCATGATGCAGAGCAATAGCACAAATATTTCATATTTTTCAGCCACACATTTGAAATGACTGAGTCTTCCTTCACAGTCAACATTTCAATGGAACCTCTGGTGCATTAATCACTCCAAACTACAGGAATTTAAATCTAGTCCCCACCCTATCTTGAGGGGGCAATAAAAGTGCCCATGAAATCACTTAAAGATTTGCAAGGTAGTGAAATTAAGACTATGTAAGAGAACTGTTACACACAGCTATGTTGATTTGTTCACCCTCCGATCTTTTGAAGAAATAACTTATTTGTTCTTACCTTCTCCATCAAACTCTCCTGCGCACTCAACAGGACACTGACAAAGCCTTCCAGAGAGCTCAAGAAGTCCTGCCGAATGCTGGATGCTTCCTGAAGCCCCTCAAGCTCGCCCCAGCCCTGGCTCGTGGCCCTGAGAGCCGGAATGAAGATGTCGGACAGCAGATGCCTCACGCTATTGAGCAGGCCCCCATCTGTGGCATCTAACATATTGAAGCTCACCTCCTGGAAAAGAAAGAGGAGATCCTTTTCTATAAAAATTAACTTCAGTCATGACGTAGCTACTAAGTCTTCTCTGAATGCTGTTGCTAACCAACCATCCTGTGGACAGAAATAAAGACCAGTCAAATGAGAAAAAGCAAAGGCTAGTGATTCGGAGCTTGCTGTGGTCAAAATCCACCACCATCACTTGCATTTTGGCAGACACTCCCAGACAGGCAGGGCAGTGGGAGAGCATTCTGGTGGAATGCCCGGACGGCAGGCTGCGGGCCAAGAGAAGCTGGAAGAGGGCTAACTAGAAGCTGGGCACCCTGTGTGACTGGTTAGCCGTGCACATTTGGCTTTCTCTGGTTGGACCCAGGGAAGGCCACTGGAAGTACGGACAGAAGTCCAATGCTGACAAACAGGCTGGCTACCTGGGTTGTTTACTGTAGGCAGGGGGTCGCTTTCCTGGGCAGGTTGCTGCAGATTACAGCTCAAACTTCTACTTTTTATTTTATTTTTTAAATGATTTCTTTTAGAGAGAGAGAAAGGAAGGGCGTGGGGGTAGAAAGAGAGAGAGAGACTTGTTGTTCCACATATTTATATATTCATTGGTTGGTTCTTGTGTGTGCCCTGACTGGGGATCAAACCTGTTCCCTTGGCATATCGGACAACGCTCTAACCAACCGAGCAACCCAGCCAGGGCTCACAGTTCTATATTTACATATGATCTTGCCACTGTCTCTTTTTCTATTCAGTGTCTCCATGCAGTAAATTTTAATTTTCATACTCTGGTTAAGACATAGCTTCATACTATCCTAAATCTTAATCATCACAATAAAAGAATGAAATAAATAGAACGTAAGATGTTTACCAGTCTATCTACACCAAGCGAATACAACTATTAAGGGCAGGGGAGACACGTAAACATGAACTTTATTTTGCACAAAAAAGTAAATAAAGTTATATGTTCACTTTTAAAAGTCTTATTTTAAATGTATGAAATTTGCCATAAAATAAATCATATATGGGGAATTTTTTTCAAAAGGAAAGACTTTGCCATGACTGGTGTGGCTCAGTGGGTTGGGTGTTGCCCCACAAAGCTAAAGGTCACCAGTTCAATTCCCAGTCAGAGCACATGGCTAGCTTATGGGTTCGGCAGCCACCTGGAGTGTGTGGGAGACGCAACCAATACATGTTTCTCTCTCACATCAGTGTTTCTCGCCTTCTCTTTCTCCCTCCTTTCCCCTCCCTCTAGAAGCAAATAAATAAACTTTTTTTTAAAAAAGGAAAGATCACATTGTGACACACACACAAAAAAATGTTATAGCAATTTTAGTCCTCTTACCTAATAGATCTTTTTAAATTTATTTATTTAGAGAGAGGGGAAGGGAGGGAGAAAGAGAGGAAGAGAAACATCAATGTGTTGTTGCCTCTCACATGGCCCCTAGTAGGGACCTGGCCTGCGACCCAGGTATGTGCCCTGACTGGGAATTGAACTGGTGACTCTTTTGTTCACAGCCTGAGCTCAATCCACTGAGCTACAGGGCCTCTTACCTAATAGATTTAAAGGAAATGTCCTCTTAATTGTTTGCTTTCAATGCTTTTAAAAATACTACTTTCAAAGAAGATTTAGATACTTAATGAATATTTAACAAACAATGGGCATCTTCGCTACAACTGATGTGAGCTTGGTAAGCCAGGGCAGGGCTGCTCTGGCCCTTACCTGGTGGATGTTCTCCGGGGTGATGGCTCTGGAGGGGTCTGTCCTGATGAAGGACACGCATATGCCAGTAAGAGCAACGTCTTTTCCCTCTGTCACAAACACTTTAGGTTTTTTCGTCTTTCCAGAAATAGGGTTTACTCCTCCTGAAGAGCTATGTTGTCCTACGAAGGCAAAAGATTTTTAATTTCACCGCTGCTATTTGCACTTCACATGGTCGCATCTTGGTACAAAGTTTCCTTGTTGAAATATTGTCATATTGGCTCATCCATGCACCTCAGAAAGTCCACCACTTGGACAATCTCTAGCCTGAGCCCTAAAGGATTTAAAAGGATCTGTTTGTTTCAAAATTTTTGCTTTAGGGGGAAAAAAAACAGGAAGAAGAGAATCAGGAATAAGAAAGATTGGTCCAGAGCAAATTCTTGCTAAAGCTATAAAAGTCATCCCTGTCACAACGGGCCTTCACAGGGGGCAGTGAGAGGGGGTGAGAGAGGGGACAGCATCTGTTGGCATGTGTGCATGCCAGGGCCTCTGTGTGCTTGGAATCTTGTCTACATTGCTAAAACTCCCTACAATCCTGAAGGCCACTGTGACAGGTCCCAAGTCACATAGCCAGCAGGTGCAGAGACAAGATCAAAAACCAGCTCTAACTGCAAAACTCCAGACCTCCACCTCCCACCCTGCTCCTTCTCTGTCATAGTCTGGTTGAGCCTTCACTACAATGCTAGAGTCAGGCCGTGGTGAATGGCGTGCCCTGTACAGCCACACTCTCAGGGCTTCACTCTCAGGCTGTACAGGGCCATACTGCCTAGTCATGGGACCTTGAGCAAGTTACTTCATCTTTTGGTGCTTTCGTTTTATCATCTGAAAAATGGAAATAATACTACTAAAACCCAGCATCTGGAACTGTCGTAAGGATTAAATAAGTTAATACCTGGAAAGCCCTTAGAAAAGCATATCAGAATACTAGCTCACTAACCATTGTTATTATTATTATCTGAAAATTCATTTTTGGTCATCCAAGCATGTAGCTCATGTAGCTCATGCAAGTACACAAGTACAATCTGAGTTATTCTACTGTGCTTTCATCCGCTCAAGAAAGTTTTAGGTCTCCAAATGAGCTCATGGCTCAAGCAAGACTACTGGGGTAGGAGCAAGATTAGTAGTGCTGACGAATGGAGTTGTGGAGGGGAATGGACTGGAACGTGAATCCTAAGACCCTGCATTTAGAACCACTTAGAGGAATTGGCTCCTGGGGCTCTTTCTTCCTCACGTGCTGGTCTAGAGGCTTGGACCAGGGTGATGACAATGAACCCCTCCAAGAAAGGTAACCAGAAGACCTCTCTCATTCAAAATTGTGTCCCACTTCTAACTACTATCTTCTGAGTCTCATGAGAAAGATGTTAAACTAGAAGTTCAACAAGGCATGATGATATGATAGATATCAGAAACAAAGAGAGGTTTAAGACAAAAAGAAATTCCTGCAGAGACTTCAAGGTGTCCTAGAACTGATTAAACATCTCACCCACATGAGAATTTAAAATTCTCCGGTGAGTGTAGACTGAGGAAGGATCTGGTGAGAATGGCTGTGCTGTGCAAAGGGTGTGCATGTGAGTGCTTCCTTTACGCCTCAATGTGCAAAGGGTGTGCGTGTGAGTGCTTCCTTTACGCCTCAGGTCAATGCTTCCTTTACACCCATCCCAGTCTGCCCAGGACTAAAGCATTTCTTTCCCAGGATATGGGACTTCCAATGCCAAAGGCGGGCAAGTCTCGGGCAAACCAGGATCACTCGTCACCATTCTCAAGAAACAGACTCTTCAGCTACCTAAAGCCCAACTACCTACAGAGTCTGATTTGTGTCTCCTGGAGTTTCAGCACAGATTGGAATGGGATATGACACCTCCCTCAAAAACCTAAGCACAGCATGCGGCAGGGCACATAGAGAGAAACTGGGCTGAACTGGGAGCTGGTGACACGT
The DNA here is from genome assembly GCA_004027475.1 of Anoura caudifer. Lineage (NCBI taxonomy): Eukaryota > Metazoa > Chordata > Mammalia > Chiroptera > Phyllostomidae > Anoura > Anoura caudifer. The sequence goes on from PVKU01007249.1 coordinate 50,585, forward strand.
CCGTGGATGGTAGGGACAAGAAGTGGGAAGCGTTTCTAGTGAACCAGGTGGGACCCCCCTGGAAAGAGAGTGGGCCTGGAGCCATCTTAAATCCTGCTCAAGGAGTGCCGGGAGGAACACAGAACAGAGCCAGTCAGGTGATATGTGCTGCCCAGACACGAGAGCAGCAGGCAACGGCCATCGGGAGGACAACACATCGTCAACGGGTACACAAGCCAGTGCTCCCAGTGGCCATCTCCAGAAAGCCCACCACAGTGTCCACAGGAGAAAGGGCCCAGAGAGTGCAAGGTCAGCAGCTCATGCCAGTGCTAGTCCAATGGGAACTTTCCTACCACCTCTTAGTCTCATCACTGCCTACTTCGAGCCTGACACAGTCGGAACCTATGGTTAACACGATGCAGACAAGGGGTGGGAGGATGAGATGAGAAAGCAGAGGACCATATACAAATACCAACCTTCAGAGACCCCTGCTGGGGGTAGGAGGGAGGTAGGGAGAGGGCCAGAAATAAAGGTTTGACTTTAGATCAGCTAGTGTTCATCAACTGGACACTTTTAGTTTCTGAACTGAGAATGTGTGTGTAATTTGATGCAACCATAGGAATTTTTCTTATCTAAGAACATCCGGAAAAATCATGTGATTGTCTGAATTTTAATCCAAAGTCAGAAGAAAAACTACACCCACCGAAAAAGACTAAAAAGACAGTGGGAAACAAAAATAAACCCTTTTTCTACGTTCAAGTCGCAAAACCATTCTTGTTCAATGTAAGACCTGCACATGCAGGCTCTGTCGCCCAGGACGGGCAGCAAAAGGAACACAGCATGGCAGGCGCCTCGCAATCTGGAACGGAATTCACAACTCGTGCATTGTTTTGATATTTTTCATTTAAAATATAATCTACTTTGTGACTACAAAACATCAAATAGATAATTTTGAGAATATGCTAGTCATTTAGATTCTGCAGGCATAATTTCCTCACTTTTTAAGCAAAAAACCATTGTCATGCTGTATACCAACAGCAATAGCTATTTCCCCTTTCTTCAAAAAGGTAATAAAAGGATCCATATGATATTTTAATATAATCATAATATATTTGTTTATGTCACTCGTGTGGCTTTAAAATTGCATGAATGTACATAAAAGTAGAATGTGATTTGCCCATTGAATCCACACAAAGATTCACAACTTTTCCTTAAGAGAAAATGACTAAATTTATCATTCAATATTACTCATTTAAATCATAGTTAGTGGAAAATAAACATAATGTGATATTTAACTGGAAAACTCATGTTAGACTTATTGGCAAAAATTCCTATGTTAAAAAGAAATAGTGCTTACATAGAGAAGAAACAGATGCCCCTAAGTTCTAGAACACAATTGCATGGAATGAGCCAGCACATAAAGAAAGGAAGTCCCAAAATGTAAACTACTTTATTGTTCCTTAATTACCAGCACGGCCTGAAAAAGTAAACAAAACATCCCAAATAAAGACAGAACAACCAGGCTAAATAACCATCATTCCCTGTCCTCTTTCCTGAAAGTGAAAACAGCACCCGGGCCTCATCGCCCTGGCCCTGCACCTCACTGCTCCCTGCCCAGCGCCCACAGTGGCCTTCTGCTCCATGCCATCCTCCGTCAAGCTGACCAGCACATTCCTGGGCGAGGGCACATCAAATGTGGATACCTGTTTCTGCTACCTCCACATCTTGATAGTAAAACATGAGGTGACGAAGACCTCCAACAGCAAAAAGCTGATCGATTCTTTCAATCTGGGGGGGAAAAAGGCAAAGTTACAATTTTGTTCTGAATTAGAAACCGCATTTAAATCAGCATTTATTACCACCTTTCTTATTCAGATAGGACTGCAGCTGATGCAAACCATATATGAGGCATCTGTTTCTTTCAACGTAAAACCATGAAGAATAAATGCCTCCCATTATAAGGATTCAATTCAAAAAATAATTCAACTAATCATAAAAATAGTTGCTAAATTTGCATATTTGAAGAGATTATCTGTCCATTTCTGCTAATTTCCTAAAGAGTTGAACTGTTGAAGGCAGATAGAAATATAGATCAGCGTTTCATTTTCATTCAATTGCAGATCAGACAGAACAAACCTTTCAATGCCTAAAACCCAGTCTAACACACTAGGGAAAACCCTTAATATTAGAATGCAATAATTACTGGAAAAATGCCATGAGAACACATGACCATGGAACAGTCCGGCCAACAGGAACCCGGAACCCAGCCCCACCACCCCACCCATGAAGTCCACTGGACATCTAGAGGTCTACCCATGGCTGCTACCGATGAAAGGGCTTCCTTTAAGTAGTCTATAGCACAGCTTTGAGTTCAAATTGGCAGAAAAAGGTAAAACCTACACATCCATTAGGATGGGTGCTATCAAAAAAACAGAAAATAACACATTCTGGCAAGGATGTGGAGAAACCGGACCCCTTGTGCACTGCTGGCGGGAATGTAAAATGTCACTGTGGAAAACAGTTTGGCTCCTGTCATCAAAACATTAAAAATAGCATTGCTATATGATCCTGAAATTCCACTTCTGGGTATACATGCAAAAGAACTGAAAGCAAGATCTTACAGAAATATTTATACACCCATGTTCTAAGCATTCATAGTAGCATTATTCACAGTAGCCAAAAGGTAAAAGCAACCCAAACATTCACCAACAGATGGATAAACAAAATGAGGTACATACATTTAAAATTAATTAAGATGGTAAATTTTATGCTATGTATATTTTACCACAATTTAAATTTTTAAAGGATAAAATCTAGCTGAAAATTTTTAATGAGAAAGCCCTCTTCAATTTCTACCATGTTATAGATACAACCATTAAATATGAGGAAAAGCAAGTTGCCCTGTTTTCTGTGTTATATTCCCTTGCCTGAGGATGATGCTATGGGATAAGCAGGACGCATGTCATGTGATTACCTTCCAAAGCCAAGAAGTTGGTAAGAGAGATACTTCCGTCACAGCCATGCTGAAACCCCTGCACCTGTAGCCTGCTAGCCTGCCAGCCTGAGCCAGCATGCTTCCTTTACCTCCAGGTTTTATTATTCCTAAGTCCTGAATATGACATAGCAGTTTCAGTTGGGTTCCCACACTTCAGAACTTTTATTCATTCACCCTACCTGCATTATCCCGAACCCAGATGTCTGAATTAGGAAGTAAGGTAGAGGTAAGCAATTCACCTTGCGAACAAATTCTCCAAGACCAAATCAGCTACGGGACTCTGTCTTCTTCTATGCCTCTATGTTTGGGGGAAAATATTATCTAGATTCTGGCATGATGAAGATTAAATGGGATAACAGATGAAAATCACTCAGAAGAGAGACTGACACATGGTAAGTATCCAATAAATGTTAGCTATGATGAGAAAGACCAAGAGGAGAAAAAGGGCATTTCCTCATCTGGCTGATTGATCCTATAGTTTAACCATTTCAGAGTTATCCACCCTTCGCTGTCCCGCTGACTCCAGTTAACCCCACGGGAGTGCCCAGCAGGAGGGAGCAAAGCTAGTGCTAGAGCGCTGCGGCCCATTCACCCTGGCGCATGCCAGCCAACTGATCACGACTCCGCCCAACTTAGCCTTAGTGACATGGTGTCGGCAGTTTGGAATCAGCCATGTGGGAGTATTTACATGGCATAAGTCAGCACACATTCACACTTTGTGCTCCCCTCCACCCTCTTGCCCAAAGCTCGCTGTTGAACATTTATAAGCCTACCACTGACAAGCATCAACAGTGTGACCCTCGTTCAACAAAAAGGGTGCTCTCTTTCTCTTACACACTCTCTCTCCCTCTCCCTCCCAATAAGTTAAAAAAAAAAAAAAAAAAAACTTTCAGGAACCATCATAGGACTCCTGGTACGTCTTCTCCCCTGCTCAGGAAATTATATCCTTCAGAAGTTTGATTTTCCCAACCAAAGTCAAATCACATCATAATTTTGGAGGGAATTCATGGCAGAAAATGGAAGTCAAGGTCAGAAACAAAGTTAACCAGATTCAAATGCCAAAGTCAAAGCCAGGAAAAAATGACACAATTCAGTCTCCCAGGTTAGGACAAGATAAGTTTAAAAAAACTAAAAGTAAAGTAAAGTAAACCAGCCTCTGAGAGGAGACTCTATTCTCCAAATTCAGGTTCCAAAACGGCACCTGAGCCCACCTTCACTTGATGCAGAGAGATGCAGACATTGCAGTCAGAACCATGGAAATTAAATGACAATTACACATGCCCCATTCAACACAAAGACCCGGAGAGCCCTAAGCTCGTTCTGCCATCACCTGTACAGAACCGGAATGGAGTCCTGTCCGTGTTAAAACAGGCACCCTCTAAGGCCCAGCACGGACCCTGCCATAGGACAGTGTCAGCAGACCCTCCCTACTCTCCATACCCAAGTCAGTGAGAACTCAAACGCATCGCACCTGGTTCCCCTCAAGAATGGCATCCTCCACTTCAGCTTTGTTTAAGTCCACGCAGGAAGCTACAATGGCAAATAAGTAGGCATGCCTGCCATCCAAACGTGCCCGCTTGGCTTCCTTCTCTTCCTTCAGTCTTTGCTACAGGAAAGAAACAAAAATGTTATGCAGCAACTGCTATTCTAAAATGGCAACTGCTGTTCTAAACAGATTCATTTTGCAATAATTTCATACAATTGTTGCTTTTTCAAGTCTTAGTAGTCAGAAAACAACTAGCTTGTTTTAATGATACCAGTTTTATGTACTGTCTTCTATTTTTAGAAATAATGTTATTTCTATCATGAAAATAGCATTGTTTTGAAATTGCATACTACAGATAAGCCAAAAGAAACAAAACTCATCTGTCACCCAGAAATTACTACTGTTAACATTTTGTTCTAAATCTTACAGACTTATTTCTATGCATATATAAGCATTCAACACACACACAAAAAAGAGACTCCCATTTTTGTAAATATTCCCTAAGCCATTAAAGAAATATTCTTCTACACTAACTTCTATTCTTTATTGTCTACAAATTCATATATGGTCTTGAAATTAATTTCTGAATATCATTAATTACTTTTAAACTAATTGTTCATTAAAATAATAAGGCATCTTCAATATAACCAATGTTAGCAGGTTGAAGCATACATATCATTCCAAATGCACTGTACTCATAAAACATATGTAAATGTATGCACACATCTCTATATTATGCTATAACATTTTTCATGCATTATCCCTTAATAATACATCACAGACTTATTCCAGTTTAATACAGACTATTCCTACCTGTGTAGTAGATGCAAAAAGTTCAACAATATGGATGTACCATAAGATACTCAACCATTTTGCCCTTGGTGGACATTCAACTTCCAATTCATTTCTTGAATTAAGTGCATTACCTTTAATGCCATGAATGCAGGTATAATGTTCTAGGAAAGAAATAGAGAATGAAAAGACAAGAAGGGGAAGAAGTTTGGGGAACATCAATTTGTCAGGGCAAAGAGGGAAGGAAGAATAAATGCGGAAAGCTGAGTGGGAAAACAGACAGAAAGGAAACCAGGAGGCTCACCACCAAAAAACCATGGCGAGTGGCCAGTAGTGCTAATGTGATAGAAGATTGTGTTTGGTCACTTAGGATATCCTTAGTAATTGTATCTACAGAATCCCACATTCTCTTTTGCAATGGGTCATCCTACTAACCTTTCAAGAGATGGACTCTGTTTACGCTCCTATTGAATTTGGCTTGCCCTGTGACCAGTTTTCACCAAAAGAATGTGGTGAGAAGTAAGACTACATAACATCCTAGACTAGACCATAGGGAACCTTCAGCTTCTGCCTTTGCACTTGGGAGTGCTCTTGGAACCCAGCCGCCATGCTATGAGAAGTCCATGCTCCATTGGGAAAACACATGGAGAACAACCAAGGCATTCTGGTCCACAGCTCCAGTTGACCTCCTGGCTGACACCCAGCAGCAACCTCCAAAGTCCTTAGGCACTCCAACCTAGTCAAACCCAACCAAGGGCATGTGAAACCCAAGCAAGGCCATGTGAAACAGAAGAACAGCCCAGCTGAGCCCAGTCACCCACAGAATCAAGAGAAATGAAACAGCTGTTGAGTTCTGGTGTGGTTTATTATGCAGCAGTAGGTAACAGAGTAATCCTTGTTAGAGTAATTTTATCGGTTGGACAGAAAGTAAATGGATGTGTACTTGAGAAAAGGATGATTGGGAAAGGAGGATGTAAGGCTACTGAATACCAGCTACTCTTTCTAGAAACTGGACTCTAAAGGAAATGTTTTCAGAGCTCTGTTAAAAAGCATGCTAAGCACTGAGTATGTTCTGACAAACACTGATTGTTCTGTCCCCTAATGACAAGTGACAGGAAGTGCCAGTAGACAGAGTAGAATTTAGAGTCAAAGAACTATTTAAAATGCAAAAACTTTTAGAAAAAGTAAAGCTAAAAGTTGGGTATTTCATTTTCCTGAGACTGAAGGGATGACTTGAGAGATGTTGGAGGTAAGGTTTTTTTAAAAAAAAAAAACTAAGCAATATATCTATTTCCTTGACATTTCTCTAAAAAGAAACTACCATATTTTTGGACTATAAGATGCACTTTTTTACCACATTTTTTACTTGAAAAAATTTTTTTCTATTTTCCTCCTCTAAAACCTAGGTGCATCTTATGGGTGTGGACCCCAGGCACACCTAGGTTTTAGAGGAGGAAAATAGGGGGGAAATTTTGAAGCAAAAAATGTGATTAAAAAAGTGTGTCTTATAGTCCAAAAAATACAGTATCACCAGTCCTGACACAAAATACACATTCCATAAACTTCAAGTACGAGTAAATTTAAATCTCTTTCAAATGTGGCTAAAACCAGGAATATGTCCCATTGTTTTGACTATTTTCTACCTTCCTTCCTGTCCGGGAGGAATAAAATGCTTTTCTCAGAGTGATCTCTCTGAGTTTGCACTAAATGTCTTCAGCAGGTTAAGAACACAGTGGGAAACCAGGGAAGCCAGGAACTGAGCGACAAAACAACATGGCAAATACTGGGTAGCCAAAAAGAACTTTAAAAAGTGGAGCTCCGGAATAGTTGGGCAAGTGGTAAAGACACTGAAGGCTTCCAAAGAATATAGAAACTTAAACAAGGTTCTGCCTCAACTACACATTACTGTAAGACCTAATTTTGTAAGATTCCAAAAAATATGAATATTCTGGTGGAAGAAAGGAGAGATTAGCCCCAAAACAGAACACTAATTATTCTTTTTATTTAACTATCACAGAGAAAAAACACTTCCAAAGCAGGTTAATGTATACAAAACAAATTACCAACGCGTCTTTACAGCACATGTTTTCAGAGCTCTATTAGAGAGCATGTTAAGCATGGAATATGTTCTTACATTACACTGATGGTTCTGACTCCTAATGACATGTGACAGGAAGTAAACCCAGTGCCACACACACAAAAGGCCACCGGGTTCATCGGTCTCAACTTTCACTGCCTTGTACTGAGGTAACCTGGTACCACGAGGGACTTCTTTTCCCTGCCACAAAAAGTCAATAATATCAAACAAATACTTAGCGATCAGATCAGTGCATTGTCAGTCTATAAACCTGAGCCCACAGCTTTCTGGCTGCTTGGGAACGGCAGCAACAGCAGTCAGATGACCAGCTGTCTGGAGGTGGCTTGTCCTGCTGGCCTTTGAAAGGTCTAGGGCTCTTGGAGAGGGAGAGCAGAGTGGGATTAAGAAGGCCAGAGACAAAGTATGGATTGTTTTCTAAGAGTCATATTCAAATTGTTTTGCATTGCATAATCGAGCACCAACTGATGAGGGTGGGGAGAATGGCCAGAAACCTATTCGATGTCCCAGGACATCTGCAACAAATCACTAAAACATTTCTGCATTTTGTTGACTAGGTATGTTACTACCACCCTGGAATTAAAGAGTGATTAATGCGCTACCTCACCAGAAACTAGGAGCTGCTTTCAAGGCAGGGTGACTTCGGGCAGACAAACAAGCCCTGGTGGCCAAGTGGGGCTGCAGGTTCCAGTCCCAGCTCTGCCCCGGACTGCGAGATCTTGCCTCTGTCATTTAACCTCTCACGGCTTCAGTTTCCACGGCTCCAAAATCAAAGTGCTGAACTAGGTGACAGCTAAGTTCCATTCCTTCTCTAACATTTGGGCTACTTCTCATCAGTTCAAAAGTTAACAGACCAGAGACTTGAGATTTTAAAGCACAAATCTCGACAAAAACCCAATGCCATGTGTTTTCACAACCAAGCTCTGTGATTTTTTCTCACAACAAACCCATCCATCCAATTTTTAATATGCTGACCTTTGCCTTTAACTCTGCGGAACCCAAGCCCAAGTCTACATGTCTGTGTACAGAAACTGAGTATGAATTACCGTATTTTGCTGTGTACAATGCACAAACACCTTTCATGTGCCTTATACACAGGATTATTCTACCCATGGTATGTAATCATTATAGCCATATATAATGCACATCCTTACTTTTCCCTTAAAAATTTGGGCAAAAAATGCACATTATACACAACAAAATATGATACACATTTCATTTTGACTGCAGGTTGATAATCCTCCAACTATGTGAGAGACCTTATCTCATCTGTAAAAACAAGAAACGAGAAAGGTATTTCTGAGATTATATGAAGTCAACCAGCACAGAATTAAAATGGCATGGCCAAGGCTTTGACCCTGATCATCAAAATTCAGGTGAAACAAACTTTTTAATAATGATTTTTTAACGGCACAAATGTTTACACTCCTTCTACCCTTAGAAAGCTCAGACCCAAGCCCTCCAACCCCACTGGCAGCCAGAAAGTGGATGGAGGATGGAGCAGTCTGGACTAGGAGCTCCTCTGTGGCCCGCTCCACAATCCTCATGAAGGTGTCAGACTGCATTTTGCTCTCTTCGCCCTGGTTGCACTGCTGGTTATGAATCTGCTGGTCATCATGGCTTACTGTGCTTAGGTTTAGCGGTCACAAAAGCCCTATGAAGGAGGCACTATTATCACTACACAAGGACATTGTGACCAGGGACCTGTTAACAACTTTCCCAAGAGCCCACAGCTATGTCAGTGGCTGGGCTAGGGATCAAGCTCTGGCATGTTCCAGGGCCGGGCCAACAAGCAGTGCATCCCAAGCAATGAAGAATTTACATCCATTCAAATTGATATTCCATAAACCCTTTTTTTCTTTAAATCCACTCAAGGGTTTCTAGGGTACAGTGTGGGGAGACCCCATGTATACTGCATGGGTTATAGGAATTGTGGGTGGGAAGTAGAGTAAGACAGCACCACTTTCTGAGTTACACTGGTGGTATTTTAGTACCAGGATGGACTGGTGTCCAGCCAGTTTCCAGGGGGCAGGCCCTGTGTCCAGCTCTCCCATCACACTTCTTATCTCAGCAAATGGTAACTCCAGCCCCATCCTCAACGCCTAAAAGTATCTCCAAGGTGGGCTCCCTGCTGGGGCAGCCAGTAGGCTGGGCTCCAGGCCTCCCTACTCCTCACTGCTTCCACCAAACCAGTTCCCTTTGATCTACATCATACCATCTATACCAGGCCCCCTTAGCTTGCTTCCACACAGCAAAGTGTGTGGGGCAGGAAATGGGTTCTGCAGCCAAAATATATATATAATCTTATAATATGTATATTATACATCATACTATATATTATGTTATATCCTATAATATGTATTATATATAATATCCTATAATATATATTCTATATAATATCCTTATATTATATCCTATAATGTGTGTGTGTATGTGTATGTGTATCCCTGTTTTTAAAAAAAGGTTTTTTAGGTGACATGATTATCTGTGTAGCAGGTCTGAATCTGGGAAAGAGATCTGTTTTAATGAGGTCTGGTGCACATATTTGAATGAATACACTCTTTTTGGTTTGGGTGGCTTGTTCTTTTATGTACATATATGCATATGGCATGTCACAAACACAGTAGAGGCGAGGGGAGTATAACATAGATTAAAATCCCCACTGGCAAGAACTGTAAATAATGTGGAGTCTATGAATTACAGTTGAAACTCCTTGTCTTAAATCTCCAAAGTAAATAACCTCTGAAACTGATTTTACTTTGCCTCTCAATATAATTCTCAGGTCTATAGATAATGAATCACCTGATGAACACAGTGCTAAAGAGGCCAAGGATGTGGGTTTGCTCATCTTAGGCCTGTTAGCATCACTTGATTGATTCCATTTTCCTCAACTGTGGATGAATCAGGAAAAATCCATGAGCAGAAGAAAAAAAATTACTCAAAGTATATGCCTGACTGAAATGCCTAGTTATTGGTAAAATATGTAGTTCTTTTCTTCTTTAAGGAAGCTACCCAAAAAGCCCAGGCTGGTTTAGCTCATCTATCTACCATATATATTACCTGATCCTCCTTATCTTCTGAACAGCAAAATAAAATAAATATCAACTGAATCTCACCATTCCTATAAAAGTATCAGCTCCACAGGAAACAATGTTTTCTATTATAATTCTTTGCAATTTCTCCAGTGTCCAGGACAGACCTACCATGTAGTTGAGCCTCCACTGATATCTAATCAGTGGATAAATTAAGCAAATTAATCATTTTGCAAGTCACTCTCAAGTAAGTAAGGGCTGAAACCATTAATTTCAGCTCAATATGAGTCCACAATTACAGGCTCAGAATTCAGTCAATAAACTCTAGGTCTTTGATGCTGTTGTCACTCCAGCATAAACCAATGCATGAAATTCTGCCATTACTATGGAGCAGAACTCTCTCAATTCACAGCAAATACAACTGACCATGCTCAGCCTGCATCCCATTTAAGTGTGATGAACTAAGAACACTGAGGGGAGCAGTCATCCTACCCAGTGTCATCTAGAGCCCAATCTACAAGGTTTACCCAATCTCCAAGTCTTTCAACAAAGAGAAGCGTCCCTTTGCCTTCCCGCATTTTCATTTCTCCCCACAGGGTTTCCCCTCCAGAAAAGGCTGCTCTGTGATGCTTCCTGGACGTCCTAACTTGCTCTTTAATTGGCTGGGAGAACCACAATGTAACAACCCCCTGCTCCTCAGTGTACTTTTCCCATCTTGCCTTTTCTTCCTCCCCTTTCAATTCATTTCTCCAGGTGAAGGGCCACAGCTGCGGAGGAAGCGCTGCACCTCTTTGGTGCATTAAGAGCACTTCAGCAAAGTGGTTTCTGGAAGGGAAAGACATTCCAGGCTGGCTAATCCACTCACAGCAGGTGCTACAGTGAAGCCTCCTTTATTTCACAAGAGCTGCACGCTGCCCCCCCCCCCCCCGCAAGGAGATAGCACTCCAACCGAGCAGGTCCCATCAATTTCCCCGGTGTCCTAAGAGTAAGCTCTGGAATCTTCTCTATTCTCTCTGGAGTATTTTTCAGAGCCCCTCAATCTCTTATCACGTACTAACTCCCTTACCTGTCATTCATTCCAAGTAAATAAAGATCCCCTCTTTACCTACTACTATGTGCGGATTACTCACTGAAGCTGACCCAAAACGCACTGTAGGGGTTTCCCCATCACCACAACCTCCTCTGCCTCCAACCTTCCACCATCCAAACTCCAGCCCGGACTTTCTTTTCCACACACCGAATTTCTAGACCTGATTGAGACTTAGTGGACCTTTGCATGGCCATGCATTCCATCTTCCCCCAGCCCCACAGTGGTTTTACTCCAAAACCTGAAATAACACATTTGTGGAATTCCAAGAGCTCCTCTGGCAGCAGAGACCATATAATTCAAGGGGCTTTCACCCACATGATAAAGAATATAGAATATGTCACTACTCACATTATATAGGACACAAGGGTGAAATTCCCAAACTTCCCTTATTCACCACAATAAACCAGGATGCTTAAAGCTGGCTGCTCATTAGAATCCCTGGGTGCTTTAAAATACTGATGCCTGGGCCTCTCACCCCCAGGAAACTCTGACTTCTCCCGTCCAGGGCAGGGCCCTGGCAGTGCTTTTCCTGTAAGGCTCCTCAGGCAGTTCCAGGGTGCGGTGCCGCCTGGAAACACCGCTCCGGAGGAGCCCACTGTGTGGATTGATCATGACTGAGCAGTAAGTGCTACCAGGCTCTCATGTGAAGGAGGACCTTCATGGAGAAAGCCCAGAGGTGTAGTTTGGGCCCCTTCAACTCCAGACCTCTTATCTTTCCCTCATTACTACAGCTGTGCACAAACTGATAGGAAGGACCACATTCAGCCACATGAGGCCTAGAAGTGCTCTTCCCGCCGTATCATGGAGCACAGGGCCCCGCGCCAAGTAGTCATTCAACAGATATTCGTGGAATGGGTGAAGTCTGCACTTAGTCACACTCTCTCTCAGGGTCCAGCGGTGGTGTGATTACCACACAGGCATCTAGGACATTAACTCATTCAGGCTCAAGGGTACTCACTTGGGTCATAACAAATAGGATGTGTCTCCTCCTCACTCCCCAGCTAAGTCTTATAGCCATTCACTTCCTGACACTCCAAGGAAATTGTTTTGACCTTGTACATGTGAAATGTGTTCACCGGGCCAAACACATCTGGGCTCAATTAACAGAGGATATTGAAAAGGCTTTGGCTCTTTTGCCAGAGAATAACAAACCTGACATCCCTTCAGTTTGCAAAAGATACCCAAAGGCAAAGGTTCTTTCTTCTGTCTTGGCTTCTACTGTTCAGCCCAGGGGAACAATGGCAGCCTCCCTGCAGAGTTTCTCAAAGAAAAGGAGTGGTACCTCCCAGAGGATCCGCCCTCTCCCTGCCTCTCACCACCCCCGCACAGTCTCTGCCCCCAGGAGAGTCACCACCGTTTGGCGAAGCCTAGCAATCTGAAATCCGATGAGCAACCACACTCCCCCGCACAAATACACACACAGTGCAGAACACAGACAACCCCGCAGCAGCAGCCGGCTTGTCCCCACTTTAAAAACAGCTGCAATTAGGTGAGTTTAAGTCAGGAAGATTCTCATAAATCCCCCAAGTTATTCTTCTTCCTAAAAGTCAACAGAGTCAACCAGCAACGTTATTTATTTCAGTTTGATTTCAGGAAAGGTAAAAAAACAGAACCCATAAGTCTGAAATCCATGTCCTTTGTATGTAAGTTGGGACTAAACGTCATCGTTGAGAAGAGCAGAGCAAAGGCAGACATCATCTCTGGGGCCTAGTTTTGCAATTAAGTTGGTAAATACATACAGAATTATTTCAAGTTTTCTCATTTAAAAGAATTTGTGTTTGCTAAACAAGAAAAAGGATATATGGCTTGACTTTTCCAGACTCATAGAGGTTACGCACATTTGATAGTTGTTTCCATGTAATTCTGGATAAAGTCGATTATTACATTATAATAACCTAATTATAATATAGCATCATTACAGTAATAGTTTTAGACCAAGGTTAAGTATATAGAGATTTATAGTTTTAAGTTAAGTAGCTTTGGATCTTTGCCACTGAATATTTTAGATCTCCAAGTTATAATTTAATACTTCATCATATCAGTTCACTACATAGAAAATGTAGTCATTATTTACATAATATACTGCAACATTAAAGTTATTCTGTTAATATCATACTTCAATGAAGTGAACAGAACCAGCATCCTAAATATATAAATGAAACCTCTAAAATATTTAACTTTTTCCCAAAAGGTATCTTGTGCTGGAGAAGAAACTAATTCATTAAGTATACTCAAAATTCTACCATCAATTTTAATGTTTTAGATGTGGTGGTAAAGTACAGGAAACTTTTTAGACATGTGAAAAGTTTAATTCATTCACTTTATTGCACAGCATAAATAAAGGTGCATTACTGCCAGGCTCGGTGTTGGGGGGGGGCACTTAACAGTGGAGAAAATGCCACCCCTGTTCCCCAGGAACCCACAATCCGGTGAGGGAAGGAGACACGAAGACAGATGTCATTCCACTGCCAGGCCGTGACCAGGGCTCTGGCAGATGAAAAAGTGAAGTGCTGAGAGGGCAGAGACAAGGCAGCTGTCGCCTCCTCAAAGTGTCAGGAGACTTCTCAAAGACAAAAATATGGCAATTCAATCAAAAATGGGCAGAGGACATGAAGAGACGTTTCTCCAAAGAAAACATTCAAATGGCCAACACACATACGAAAAGATACTTAGTATCATTAGTCATCAGGGAAGTGCAAATCAAAACCCCAGTGAGATACCACCTCACACCTGTCAGAATGACTATCACCGAAAAGGAAACAAATGACAGGTGCTGTCAAAGATGCGGAGGACAGGGAACCCGCCTGCACGGCTGGTGGGACTGCAGACCGGGCAGCCACTGTGGAAAACAGTATGGAGGGTCCTCAAAAAACCGAAAGTAGATCTACCATGTGACCCAGCAATTCCACTTCTCAGTATTCATCCCAAGAAAACAAAACCACTAATTCAAAAAGACACGTGCATCCTTATCTTCATCATAGCATTATTTACAATTGGTTACAATAGGCAAGATACAGTAGCATTATTTACAATAGCCTATCCACCTGGCCAACTTAGGTGTCCATCAATAGATGAAAGCATAAAAAAATGTGGTTTACACACATAATGAAATCTTACTCAGACATAAGAAAAATGAAATCCTGCCATTTTGGGCGGCATGAATGGACTTGGCAGATATTATGCTCAGTGAAATAAATCAGAGAGAGAAAAACAAATACCGATGATTTCACTTACATGTGGAATTTTTTAAAAAATCAAAACAAAACAAAATCAGACTCATAGAAACAAGAACAAATTGATGGTTGCCAGAGGGGAGGGGGATGGAGGGATGAGTGAAGAAGTTCAAAGAAAGGGCATCTAGTCAAGAACAGTATGATAACCTTGCACTGTGAAATGGTTACTAAACTAAGTACAGTGAGCACATCGTAAGATATATAAATGTTGAATCACTATGTTGTACATCTGAAACTAATACTGTATACCAAATACACTTTAATATTTTTTAAAAGAATGAATAATGCTTGCAAACAAGTTCGGGGGCTTGGCTGTAAAATACTGACTCTGGGAAGGATGCATCAGAACATAGAGCTGGGGAAGTGGAGGGTGGCTGGTGGCTTGGTGCTTAGGAAATGCAGAGACAGCATTCTTGCTGTTTTGTGGTGAAACAGCAGACTGGAAGCCCAGGCGGAGCCATCTGGGCTTTGGGGATGCATAAAAGATACAGTGATCAAGCCCCAAGGAAGCATCGGTTTGGCTGAGAAGGGAGTCCCAGCAGAACCTCCATTTTCTCCTGACATTAACTGGCAGTGGAAGAGGTTCCAAATCCCTCTCTATACATTCACATAATAAAAAGCTGCTGAACTGAGCCGGGTGCTAAAGAAGCTCATTCTTCAATGTGACCCCAAAGGCACATCCTTGTACCTCCAGGTCTGTGGCCTCATTCCAGGCCTATAGAATGTGGGTGGGGGATATTCACACACCCCAGAAAACTAGAAGCCTGAAATCTGCCTTGACAATCTCTCATCACCAGCAGAAGATTACAGGCCTCATAGAATATACAGCGAGCACCTCAGTAAATGTGTTCTTCCCCACAGGCATGCACTGCCCCAAGAGATGCAGCATGTATGTCTACAAGTAGTTATAGTGTAGGTGGCAGTGTGCAGGAAAGCCTAAGGATGCAAACCCCATTTTTTAAAAAAAAATTGAAATATTGACAGGTAGCCTTATGTACTTATCCAAAAATTAGGAGACAAAAATGTTTCTCAGAGTTCCATCAGTGTATAACTTTGAATTTTTTTAAAGTATTTTCCACATAGGTGTGAGATAGGATAATACAAGGCACATGCAAGCTTACAGACAATAGCTCCTTACCGTTAAAACGCGGGTGACACTCTGCTTCCAGAGCTGTCTCCTACCGATCCTAAACATCATGGCAATCTGCTCGGTTTCTGGACTTTTCCAGAATGATCTCTCCTACCTCCTAGGAGACCTATGCAGCATCCAACAGACTTTGAAATAAAAAGTCCTCTGGAGGACCGGAAGTCCACTTTTACATTTCTGATTTGCATATATTGGCCACCAGATACACAGACTAAAACTTAAAAGGGCACCTAGACTGTTCAAGTGTCCCTTCCGGAGTCTCTCCCCTTGGGCCTCTCCTCTGTTCCCTGTGTTGTTAGGGAGATATTGTTTATATGCTGTACAGTTTAAACATGTCTCTTAATCATGTTTGTCAACCAATCAAAGCATTTGAACTACTTGGTTGCAACATACTTCTCCTGATGTTTGTTTAATTCTATGCACTGCCCAACAATAAGCTTGGAGTCAATAGAGATATTTGACTAATTTCTTTGAATAGTGAGAAACTTTAAACTATATCAAAATACAAATCAGAGAAGCTACAGCTTTGAATAAATTGCTCAAGAAATTCAGTCTTACTTTGTCTAAACAATTTTGTGTGCGCGATTAACTGCCAGCATTGTGACTAATTGTGACTAATTGTCAGATAGGCTAATTGTGACCCAAAGGAGCCATTTTCTCCCCATAAAGAACAAGAAGCTTATTTCATATGCAAATAGCAAATGATGTCCATAAATTACTTGTGCACACACAGTTGCACATACAAATAAACCAAGGTAATTTATTCTATGTCACTAAACATCTTGATCGTCCTTACTGTGAAGACACGATGGGAAATCACAGCCAACGTGATATGAGAGCTCCAGTATATATGATTTCTTTCATCAAGATGAATAAAAGGCAGAACATTTAAGGCTGAGATGTTGAATCCAGGATTTAGTCTGTAGAGTTCAAGGTTCAGGAAATCAAATGAAATCAAGTCATCCAAGATAATCAGGAAATAAGGAACTCATCTTACGATATCCTGCTAGTCAATCTCACAAGAGACTGACTTGAAAACTGGGATGCTAATTTGGTACTGATACCTACTGCTAATTTGAATGCTAATTTGGTATCTGAACTTGGGAGACTCATTGATCAACAGCCAACACTAAGACAAGGCCTCCACATGTCAGGTTAATAAGAGTCAACGGTCAGACCTAAATGCAGTAAATCCTCAGTTAACATTGTCAGCAGGTTCTGCAACTTTAAACAAAATGACATGTAACAAAACAAATTTTACCACAGGCTTACTGATATAAACAGGAGTTAAATTCCTAGGGCATCTCCTCAATGTTATTCAAAGACCTGCTGTATTATTTGGTAAGCAAGGAACTTAGAGCACAAGAAGTTAGAGTTTGCTCATGGGGTATTTTTTAAATCAGTTTCTGGGTATTGGTAAGTGGTTGTTTTCTATTCGAATTACCACAAAGACACATGTCTACACTGTAAGTCATTCTCTTCTGTATGGTGTTCAAAGGTCATCAGCAAGTCGCAGGCTTTTCTCATTCTCCTGCTCAGCATCTCAGTATCAACCCCAAGAATCCTCTGTTGAGCATATGACCTCAGGACAAGGGTTCCAATTCCTTATATCACTGCTTCTCTACAACTAGTTACATTTAAATCAGCTGCTTCCCTGATAGTATTTTAAGTACCATCCTCATTTCATGAGCAGCCCATCGACAACATTATCTCTTGGGGAAGAGTTTGTTTCTGGGAAGATTTCCACAGATGGCTGATGGCATTCATTTTGTGTTTGTCAGGCATAACCATGGCTCCCTCAAGGCTTCCCAGAAAACTGCAAAGTTTTCTATCCTCTGTGCTGAACATCAACCTTCTTTGGGCAAAGCAGAGGCAGCAGCTGTCATAAAGAATCTCCTTGAAGGACCCAGACCTGAAGAAGGCTCCCTGAGAATTGTGGTTAAAAAAGCACCAACAAAGCAAACCACAAGCCTCAATCTATATCTGACCACCTGCCACCTAACTGCCTGCCTGAAATAAAATTGATTTCTGGTCATTGGAAAAGAATTATCAAACCATTACTCAGTAGAAGACTCCAGAGGGTTTTCCTGCCAGTAGTTTTTACCAGGCATCAGCCTCAGCTGACAAGGCTCCTCCTCCAGGAACTCAAGCCGAGTTGCTCTCCAGCCCCTTCCAGGCCAAGAATACTGGCCAAACACAAATCTGAAGTCAGACCTCATGAGCAAACAAGAGTGGGCAAAGGGCATCTGGTAGGCAAGAGACTTCATCGGAAATCTGAGTACCTTCAAGGAAAGTTTAAAATTCCTATCTCTTTCTTTCACTCACTCATTCATTCATTCACTCATTCACTGAATTTTTGTGAGTGCCTTTTATGGGGCCAGGCACTATACTATGTACCAACCCCAGAGCAGCTAATTAAAACACACTAATCAAACATTAAAAATTATCTTATGTAACACTCAAAGAGAAAAAACAATGCTGCCAATTGAACTTAAATACATCAATTTGAAGAGGCATCCTGAACTCACAGATGTTAAAATGTGAAAAAGGTACATCTCAGAGTCAATGAAAAACCACTGTCCCTGCCTTCACTGGGGGAAGACAGTAAAAAATATATGTGTAATATATAATTACAAATTGTGGAAAGTGTCATTAAAAAGAAAATAGAGTACAGGCTTCTCTTGGATCTGTGCTCTGAATTATTACCATTTTTAATATATTTTATTGATTATGCTATTACAGTTGTCCTATTTCTCCCCCATCATTCCCCTCCACCCTGCATACCCCCTCCCACCCACATTCCCCCCTTTAGTTCATGTCCATGTGTCATAAGTTCTTTAGCTTCTACATTTCCTACACTATTCTTGCCCTCCCCCTGTCTATTTTCTACCCACCATCTATGCTACTTATTCTCTGTACCATTTCCCCCTCTCTCCTCCTCCTAATCCACTGTTGCTAACCCTCCATGTGATCTCCATTTCTGCATTCCTACTCCTGGTCTAGCTGTTTCCTTAGTTTGCTTTTCTTTTAGGTGTGGTTGTTAATATCTGAGTTTGCTGTCTTCTTACTGTACTATTTTTTTATCTTCTTTTTCTTAGGTAAGTCCCTTTAACATTTCATATAAGGGCTTGGTGATGATGAACTCTTTCAACTTGACCTTATCTGAGAAGCGCTTTATCTGCCCTTCCATTCTAAATGAAAGCTCTGCTGGATAGAGCAATCTTGGATGTAGGTCCTTGACTGTCATGACTTGGAATACTTCTTTCCAGCACCTTCTTGCCTGAAAGGTCTCTTTTGAGAAATCAGCTGACAGTCTGATGGGAACTCCTTTATAGGTGACTGTGCCCTTATCCCTTGCTGCTTCTAAATTCTCTCCTTCATTTTAATCTTGGCTAGTGGAATTATGATGTGCCTTGGTGTGTTCCTCCTTGGGTCCACCTTCTTTGGGACTCTCTGAGCTTCCTGGACTTCCTGGAAGTCTATTTCCTTTGCCAGATTGAGGAAATTCTCCTTTATTATTTGTTCAAATGAGTTTTCCACTTGTTGCTCTTCCTCTTCCCCTTCTGGTACCCCTATAATTCGGATGTTGGGATGTTTAAAGTTGTCCTGGAGGTTCCTAAGCCTGTCCTCATTTTTTTGAATTCTTGTTTCTTCATTCTTTTCTGTTTGGTTGTTTCTTTCTTCCTTCTGGTCCACTCCATTGATTTGAGTCCCAGTTTTCCTTCCATCGCTATTGGTTCCCTGTACATTTTTCTTCATTTCACTTATTGTAGCCTCCATTTGTTCTAATTTGCAACCAAAATCAACCAATTATGTGAGCTTCCTGATCACCAGAGCTTTGAGCTGTGCATCTGATAGGTTGGCTACCTCTTGGTCACTTAGTAAATTAGCTCTGGGGCACCAGTCTGTTCTCCCTTTTGAGGCATCCTTGGTTTTGGTTGTTTTGTTTTTGTCTGGTCACGGCTGCTATGTAGTGAGGGGCAGAGCCTTAGGTGTTCACCAGGATGGGGCAGCCCAGTCGCTGGGTTGTGATGCTGGATGTGGGGGTGGGGTCTGAGAGGGAACAATGGCGCTTGCTCCGCGCTGTTTCACGGATTCCAGTCCCTTCAGCCTCTTTCCCCTATCACATTGGGCCCTTCTGGTGCTGACCTCCACGTGGGTGGGCCTGCGCACACTCCAGGACCCTGTGGGTCTCCCCAACGAACTCTACTATGAGGCTGGGACTCCCTCCCGGCACCTCAGCCCCAACAAGTATTTTCAATGGGTGCTTTTAGGCTTCACTTCCTGGCACTGGGGCCCTGCGCCACACAGTGTGTCTTGCTGCCCGTTTTCCCCTGGTTTATCTGTGCGCGAATGTATTTCTGCAGTCTGCCCCCTTGTGCACCCCGCTTGGCCTCCTCGAGTTCTGCAACGCCACCGCCTGTGCGCCTGGAGTGACTGTGCACCCAGGACCACCACCGGCTTATCCTGCCACGATCCAACTCCACCATCCGCAGACTCAGCCCCTCTTACCAGTCTGGGTGAATCGTTGTTGTTGGACTCTCGCACAATTCAATTTTCTCTCTGTCCTAGTTGGGTTTTCTTTTTTTTTTTGGTTCTATATTTTTGTTGCCCTTAATCTTGGTTGTGAGAGGAGGCACAGCGTGTCCAGCTACGCCTCCATCTTGGCCGGAAGTTGAATTATTACCATTTTATGATTTTATTCCACATTGTGAAATTCCCTGAACTAATCCCTAAATTATAGCGAGTCACCTACTCTAGGCCTTGAAGACCTGTATGCACCACCTTATGCCATGCAGCGTCATAGAAAAGTGCAAGTGTTGGGGTAAGACAAACCTGGATTTAAATCTTAGCTTTCTCCCCTTCTAGCTGCGTGATGTCAGCACTTTTGTTTCCTAAGTTACAAACAAACCCACCCTGCCTAACAGACTTGTGATGATTTAAATATATGTAGAACTCCTGGACCTTCACAGGCATCTAACAAATGAAAAATAGAACTACACATTTTTGGTTTCAAAAAAGGTTCTTGGAAATAAAGAACAAATTGACGTGACCAAAGATGAGGGGGAAGGAGGATAACGGGGAAGGAATGGGAAGGGGTAAGCAAAGGAACAAGAATAGAGGACTCACGGACACGGACAATGCAGGGGATTGACTGTGGGAGTGGGGCGGACGGGGTAGGGTTCAGTATTGGGGAAAAGGCAGGACAACTGTAACTGAACAACAATAAATACAAAAAAATAAGTGTTTGAAAATAAAATGGTTCATTGTTTTTAAAAAATAGTTCTGACTACAGTTTGTGACAATATCAATGTAGGGGACAAATTTCCAAAGAATTTAACCTGACCCACAAATTCCAGTCTAGAGCTATTTGAAAATTTGGCTCTAGATTTCTGAGTATGTCCCAAGAAAAAAGAGTGGGTCCAAATTTTATCAGTTACCATTTACACGTCTCTCATATGTTGCGTGTCTAAGTGTCTTGCTGAGGCCCAGCAGAATCAAATGCATTCACTAGTTTAATGGCCTTGTAAACATTGACACCAGGGCAGCATGTGAAAACAGCAAGTGAGTGCAGTGGATGAGAAAGGACCGTATTTTATCCATTCTGAGTTGCGCATTTTTTTTTTTTTTTTGCTTTTTACCATATTGAAATCGGGTGCATCTGATATTCAGTGTCCACTTATAACTGCTGTGGATTGGCAGCAATCATAACACAGTTGTCATTGCCAGAGTTTGTGCAGACTCATGCCACCCCGGGAGGCATGACAGGCCACTGCACCACAGTGATATGTCAACAAACTAATAAAGATCCATTTGAGGGAGGAATGTGTGTCCTGGTTGTTTTCTGAAAATCTTCCACTGACACCTTCTGGGAAGATCAGGAAAACACCAGCATCAAAACTTACAGAACAGGTGACAGTGGGTAGGAAGAAAATCCCAGAAGATCAGACCCTGAATATGAAGGAGTTTTAGAAATTTCTTAACCTACTCATTGCAATTATATTTGTATGAATGCACAAGGGTGACATATAATTTTTTTAAATCTATGTGTAAGTAGATATTAAAGAGCTTTTCTCTCTCTTTTCTGATCACTGCAAAGAGTACAAACTAGGTTTAAAAAATTAGCACCCTCAAGAAATTTATGGTTTAGCAATTAACTAATCTTACTTAAAAATAGGAATAAGATATTTCTTGTCCAGTAGCATCATAAAAAAATATCCTATGCCAAGATATTTTTAAATGAAGTTGGAAAAGTCTTGTAAAAATTAAATTTTGTTGTGAAGAGGAGGAAAACTTCATGTAAAATGATTAATAGTTAAGCTTCCCTCAAACTGTAAAAGAGCTTCTCAATTAAAATGAAATTTGAAGAAGGCTGAGTTTAATCGACAAGTTACTTTTCTATCTTAGTGTGAATGGAAGAGTGATGTGTCTTTTATCTGATGATGGCTTAGATCAGATGAAATACAGTTTTACTATATCTAATGATCAAAGGAAACCTCTTGGAAAAGGAAGGATTTAAGTCAAGCCTTGAAGAAAGCTAAGATTCAAACAGGAAAAGGTAGGACATAACACTTAGGGAATATATCACAAGCAAAGCATGGAGGTGGGAATTCAAAAGAGAGCCTGCCTTGTACTGCAGTTGTGAAGAAATACAGTGATTAATCTCTGAAGGTAGGCAGAGGCTGAACTGTGGGTGTCAACCTACGGTAGCTGCCTGTGAAGGCATTAGGAAGTCAATGGAGAAAAAATTAATGGAAGTCTTGTTTAAGAAAATTATGTCAGTCACAGGAAGGGCGGAGGGGAGAAAGCCTGAAGTCAGCTCTCTGGACATAAGGAAATAAAGGATTTGATAGAGTGGTGGAAGCAGGGTCACCCAAGCCAACCAAAAACAAACACGCTCGATAAAAAATGGCAAATCCTCTAGTCTCATCCACCATTTTGCTACCTCTAAGCCACTCCTATATAAAAATTCTGGTTGAAGAAGGAAGAGGAAGGAACAGAAAAATGGAACTGGACAAGTAGGAATGCTGGAGAATACAGTTGTCAAAGATGATTCCATTTTGTCAAGCTTGGGTAAAGTGAAGAATCAGAATAACTCAATCAGGAATGGGGTAATCTAGAGAAAGTGCATTTTGGAGACTAGATGACTAAAGAATCCAAAAAAGCTCTAATTCTTTACTTTCCTATTAGCCTTTTCATCTCGAAAACAGGAAAATCAGTACATTCAAGACCAAAAACATCCAGGAGCTTTTCTTTATTCCATCATAACAAAAATTTCATAATAAAAAGAAAACAACTTATATTTCATTGCATAACTTACTGCCCATACCGAGATCTGGTCTCTCGTATTGAAGACAGCAAGGGGCAGTGACTAACACTGAGAAAGCCCGAGCTCACACACACCAGCTCCTGCCAACTCCCACCAACAGGCGTGTACGAGCCTGCCAGAACCCAAGGCTACAGCTTGAGAACTGAGCATCCGGGACCAAATTTCACTGTGGCATAGTGTGAGGGCTATTTGCTGTTATCACAGTTGTACCCATTTTTGTTAAACGAGGAAATAAAAAAGTAGAGAGTTAGGTTCACCAGCAAACATAAGGATTCTCCCTTAACCCTGCATTTAGATCCTCGGCTTTTCTCTTGGCCTCAAACAGGAAGCGGTAACCTCAAAATCCTGTCCCTTTCCTATGGAAATATTTAAAGAGAAAAATGGATCAAATGCCATTTGGTATAGCATTAAGAACTATTACTTAATTCACTCAAAAGACATCTTCATTTTATTTTATTTTTTTATTTTAAAGTATATTTTATTGATTACGCTATTGCAGGTGTCCCATTCTTTTTCTCTGCTTTATTCCCCTCCACCCTGCCCCTCCCACCAGCATCATCCTGCCTTAGTTCATGTCCATGAGTCGTACAAATAAGTTCTTTCATTTCTCCATTTCCTATACTATTCTTAATTCACGCCCTATTTTGAACCTATCATTTATGTTTCTTATTCCCTGTACCTTTTCTCCCATTCACTCCCCTCCCGCTCCCCACTAATAACCCTCCATGTGATCTCCATTTCTGTGATTCTGTTCCTGTTCTATTGTTTGCTTAGTTTGTTTTTTGGTTTTGTTTTTAGGTTCAGTTGTGGATAGTTGTGAGTTTGTTGTCATTTTATTGTTCATAGTTTTGATCTTATTCTTTTTCTTAGATAAGTCCCTTTAACATTTCCTGTAATAAGGGCCTGGTGATGATGAATTCCTTTAACCTGACCTTATCTGGGAAGCACTTTATCTGCCCTTCCATTCCAAATCATAGTTTTGCTGGATAGAGTAATCTTAGATGTAGGTCCTTGCCTTTCATGACTTTGAATACTTCTTTCTAGCCGCTTCTTGCCTGCAAGGTTTCTTTTGAGAAATCAGCTGAGAGTCTTATGGGAATTTCTTTGTAGGTAACTGTCTCCTTTACTCTTGCTGCTTTTAAGATTCTCTCCTTATCTTAAACCTTAGATAATGTAATTATGATGTATTTGGTGTGTGCTTCCTTGAGTCCAACTTTTTGGGGACTCTCTGAGCCTCCTGGACTTCCTGGAAGTCTATTTCCTTTGCCAGATTAGGAAAGTTCTCCTTCATTATGTTTTCAAGTAAGTTTCAGTTTTTTCCTCTTCTCCTTCTGGCACCCCTATGATTCAGATTTTGGAATGTTTAAAGATGTCCTGGAGGATCCTAGGCCTCTCCTCATTTTTTTTGAATCCTTGTCTCTTCATTCTGTTCTGGTTGAATGTTTATTTCTTCCATCTGCTCCAAACCATGTTGATTTGAGTCCCAATTTCCTTCCCTTCACTGTTGGTTCCCTGTACATTTTCCTTTATTTCACTTTTCATAGCCTTCACTTTTTCCTCTATTTTGCGACCATACTCAATCATTTCTGTGAGCATCCTAATTACCAGTGTTTTGAACTCTGTATCTGATAGGTTAGCTATCTCTTCGTCGCTCCGTTGTATTTTTTTCCTGGAGCTTTGATCGTTTATTTCATTTGGGTTATATTTCTTTGTTTCAGCACACCAGTTACATTGTAAAGGGCAGAAACTTAAGCACTTGCCAGGGCAAGGCAACTCATGTGGCTGTATTGTGGCACTGTGTGGGGAGGAGGGGTCAGAGTGGGAACAATGCTGCTTGCTCAGCTCTCTGCTGGCTTTCAGTCACTTCCCCCACTATTCACAAGCAAATTGAGCCCTTCTGGTGCTGATTCCAAGGTGGATGGGTTTGTGTATTTTCTAGGACCCCATGGGCCTCTCCAGTGAACACTCTTGTGAAGCTGGGAGTTTCTTCCACAATCACAAACCCTAAAGGTTTTTTCAGTCAGAGGTTTTGAGGTTTTATTTCCCCACACTGGAACCCTGGGTTGCATGGTCTGTCTCACTCCAAAGTTGTTCCTCCAGGTTTATCCACACACAAATGTGGGAGTGCCAGCTGCCATCTCATCCACCCAGTCCTCCAGCCAACACCAAGTATCCTCTCCACCCTGGCTGCCCATCTCTACCCCTCCTACTGGTCTGGATGAATGTTTCTTCTCTAACTCTTGGGTTGTTGGACTTCCATACGGTTCAATTTTCTGGCAGTTCTGGTTGTTTTTTGTTTTTAAGCTTGTTGTTGTCCTTCTTTTGGTTGTGCGAGGAGGCAAAGTGTATCTACCTACACCTCCTTCTTGGCCGGAAGTAAGAGACCTATTCCAAAACCAACAGAGAGTAACTCCAGCCCAGGGCTTCTGATGTCACCCTATCAGAAACACAGTAACCAACCAACCTGAGTAACTACATAACTTATGATACCTTAACTTCATAATCTCCAATTTATTATTATTTTATCATAAATACGAACCCATAAAAATAATCAAGATATACTTAGAAGTACCAGTAGTTAGCACTCACGCCCATGCCAAGGTGTCTGGCGGAAAATGAAATGCAATGATTTGCGAGGCAGAAAATCTGTTCATTATGAGAATGTGATCAGATACAGAAAATCCATTTATCTGAAACCAAGCAGTAATTTCTGGAAAGAATGTTTTTTTCTCTTTGAAAATCTGAAAGCTAGACTTGGGAAGATATCAAAAGAAGATGTTTCCATCCAGGACAAAGAATTATTTGATCACCTTAGAAAGAGAGTAGTTGGCAGATGATCAAGTTCAAGAAAAAGCTCAGTTGCTTTGCTTTTGGTGACCTCTAACCTCCACCAATATCACAGCAAACTGTTAGAGGTCTGGTATGAATGGATCTGCCTGTCACATCTACCGTATTTTGCCATGTATAATGCACACTTTTTCGCTAAAATTTTTGAGGGAAAAATAAGGATGCACATTATACATAGGGGGTGCCTGAAATACCTTGTATCTGTTCTTGTGTTTTGTAATTATTGGTTACGTAAAATTTCTTGTACCATAATATATTCAAAAATAAGTGCCAAAATTCAATTATAATGCGAAAAGTATAAGTATAAATAAATAATTTTTTAAATTAAAATATTTTTTCCTGAAAGCTTGTGCCAAAAACTTGGGTACACATTATACTTGTCAAAATACGGCATATTTCTGGGTCTTCGCACTGCTCTTTAAATGAAGGACAGTCCCATTTATAACCTCATCCAGGAGCTAATTAGGTCTTAAACTCCAAACTACCCACTGTCACAAATGAGTTACTCTGCTACCAACAATACAAAATCTATTTTGCCAAAGAAGAAAAAAATAACCCCATTTACTTACCTGTTAGTATTTTCTATACTTCACCTTTCCTAAAGACCATAACAGAGGCTATAATAAATGTCATTACCACCTACAGATTTCCCAAGCCAAACCTCAAACACTACCATTTCCTTCAACAGCAAAAACATCATTTCAGAGAGCAAACACACTCCATTACCACATTCATGGAGAATAAATTTGTTTTATTGTCAACAAAACTACATTACATGGTTGCTATGCAGACCACGCATTCTTTCAACGCTTCTTTAAGGATGGATTGTAATGCTACTTCTTACCAAAACTGGCATTATGATTTTCCTGATGGAGCAGAGATTAAAAACACACCAAATCAGCATTAATAATATACATATATTTCTGATCATAAGTACATTTAACAGTTGCTTTAAAATGCAGTATCTAGTTCCTGCTTCTTAAAGAATTGCCAGTTTCCTGATTTTCCATCTGCTACTAACTCTGCCACAGAAAACAGTGAACTTTGAGCCTTGTATTCAGTGGTAACCCTCCGGTAGATTCAAACACCCAGATGAAATGGTACAATTAGTTACATAAATCAACTTTCAATAATTCAAGTAAATTCTAAGTTAGGAACAGCAATGTATCTAGATATGAAAATATGAAAGCCAGGATGAGTCCAGGATTTTGAAAATGCAACCCCTGCCTGGTGATTCAGTATTAGATGTGAAATTAATTGGAAAAAGTACTGTCTTTGAAAGGTTTAACTTTCAAGTATCATATCATTAAAAACATGGGAAGTTTCCTGTTTAAAAGAAAACAGAGCAAAGAAATACAAATCAAACCTGGTAATATGATTTCTTTCCCAGGTAGTAATAAATTAATTCCATATTTTAGCTGTTGATGTAAGTTCTTAAGATTTTAAGAAAATGTTTTAGTGTATCTTATTAATCTCATCAAAATAAAGCACCATTATACTTATTGAGCTTCTCTGACACACCCAACACAATTTTACTCAATTATAAGATATAAAGAGTTTATAACTTAGCAAAGGAGATAAAACTACAACTAGTCAACAAATAATAGTATGAAATTACGAGTGCCTATCAAGGTACATGGGAATTCAGGCTGCCATAGCCCATGAGTCCATGTATGTAAAATATACCCTTATATGCAATACAATTTAAAAGGTAAATACTTTTCTTAAAACTCAGTTTTTTTAATTAGTCTAAATCATTTAAAGTAGGAGCAATAGCATACCTAAAAAAGAAAAGGAAAAATAAAATTAAAAAGCTAAAAAAAAAGTCTACACTGTTTTCTTTTTATAATATAATAAAATAAAGGAAAATAAGTTCCTAAGGTAAGCATTCTGAAGTCAGTTAGAACAGGCCATGAGAAAAATACTCTGGTTTTTTTTAGAGAGAGAAAGTAAGAGAGAGAAAAAAAAAACATCAATTTGCTGTTCTACTTATTTATGTTGCTTCTTGTATGTGCCCTGACCAAGGATCGAACCCACAACCCTGGCATATTGGAACATTGCTCTAACCAATGGAGCTACCCAGCCAGGGCTAATACTTTCTGCTTTTCCATTTTCTTTTTCCCCCTTTGCCAAAGCAAAGGGTTACCATTTGTATTTGCTCCAACAGAAAATTCTAGGACTGTATCTGGATATCTGCCGTATCTAGGACTCTATCTGCTCCTTGTGAGACCACCACATGTTCATACTGCGGCCACTTCCTCCGGGAGGCCCACGGAACCTTCTGCTCCAGTTCGTCTTCACTCTCTCTTAACCTCCCATCTGCTTCAGTGTCCCTCCCTTCTTACCCTAAAGCCTGCAGGAAAACCATCTCTCAGCCAAATCTGCTTCACATCCTCACCGATTTCCTTGCCATTCTGAGCACCATTTTGAAGCAAACTGGGAGGGAGCCATCAGCATTCGGCTAAGGCAGACCAAGGGAGCGAAGCACGGTCAGGGCTCCCTGCCAAACACTAGGAGGAAGAAAACACAATGGCTCAAATGTTTATTGCAGAGCCACAACAAAGAACAGAAACACAAAAACTGAACAGCTAATTCATTGAGTGATCTAGAGCAGTAGGAGAAACTGCTTTTTCTACTTTAGAAAATACACAAAGCCTGAAAACAGCATCTCCTAAAGGAATCGTGAGGCAATTAGGAATAAAAGGACTACAGTTGAAGTCAATTTTTCTCTTTTGGGGGATTATTATATATTTCTCTTATTTTTTTTCCTAAAGAAAATTAGGTGGAAACATTCTTAAGTTACAAAAGTTTGTCTTGCAGACAGTTTTCCAAGCAGTAGGCAGTTGATCTAATTTTTCCCTAATTAGTTCTATCAGAACTTTGTCAACATTCAATCTCATGAAAATCCGTTCAAAGCTCTTATTTAAACATTAAAATTTTATTCTAAAATGTAGGGGAAAGACCTAAAGGGCAGGAGCAGTCCTGGCCAAGAGCACCCAACATTGAAGAAAGAAAAGAGCTTGGAGCTACCTCCTGCCCCTCCCTGCAAACCACGTCCTTGTTCAGGGACACCACCGTGTCCACTCTCACCAATGGAGGGCAGGGGGTGCGCACTGACCTCTAACGGACCTTCAGAATCCGTCTGAAACACGCCTGCTCCTCCCCTGCCGAAGTCCCCTGCATGTGTCAAAAACCTGCCCCAATGCCTCTCCCTTCCTGAGTCTCCGGGTTTGCTCCTCTGAATTCTGTTGCTCATCCTTTGATTCTCATAGCTCTCATCTAGTAGTTCATTGTAGAGACATAATTTGTGCTAGGATTTTTTAAACAAGGGTTTTGAATATTGTGATTAGCACATGGGATAAATTTTTCAGTCACCTATGTGCATATAGTAATAAACAAGCAATAATATTTCTTTTTAAGTAACATGTTCTATTTTCCTGTTGGTTAAAAGTTCCTTTATTTCCTTTTTTTATTGCATACTGCAATAAAAAAGAACTTTAAGGGCAGTTTTCTCCACTGTCCAAGCTTCCCCTGGCTGCATCCTCCTTCCCAGAACTTAGGCACCTCGCAGCACTGGTGGCAGGCCCTTGGTTTTCATGCTGACGTCAGTCGAGATGTTTTGAATCTGACCACAGGCTCTGGCCATACTGCCTCCAGCATCACTTCTTCGGTCTGTTCTCTCAGGGAGTTTGCAACCTTCCCCTGATGAGTGGGCCCCACCTCAGCCATCGGGCCTCACAGATCCCCTGAAGTCAGCTGTGATCGCTATTCATTCCCCCGTCCGGGAGTCCAAACTTCCGTCCTTGGCTGTAAGGTCATGTCACCCCTTGCTGCAATGACCCCTCCTGGGAAGACCACCAGTCAGCATCTTTAGGCACCTTCCAAATCCCCCACATGTGAGGACCACGTGGGATCTACGGGCTATGGGGAATCACTAAGAGCTGCCTCGTGCCCTCTGCTGACATGGACATACCATCCCACCACTTCACCTTCTCCTGTCCCTTCCCAACATTGGCACAAAGAGATTACATGCCCCCTCCCTCTTAGCGGACCTGAAGTTTCACAATTTCTCCTCCCGACCAACCCCCTCAGGGCAGAACCCAGACTGGCTCAGCCAGTAGGTCCGTGAGGAGCCCAGTGAGGGTCTTCACTCTTTAACTCACTGCCCACAATCTGTCCCTTTTCTGATCCCACCAGCACGAAGGGCTCCCCACTCCTTCCGTGGGGTGACCCCTCTATTTATTAACCCTCTTAAGGTCATTTTTCATGCCATTGTCTGTTATTTGCTGTCCTATTCTGTTGTCATTTTTCTGTTGTAATTCAAGGCTACAGGTGGTGAGAGTGGTGTTTGGAGTATGCAGAAGGGTCACCGATGAGTGGGAAACTTCTCCTGGTCTGTGCCCTGATTTTAATGGAGGATTAAGAGAGGTTTTGTCATTTCTTATTCCGCATGTCTATTTTCCTCCACTAGCCTAGACTGAAGCACGAAGCCTGCACTGTGAGCAGCTCTCCCATTTTTTGTCTTGCTTCGGAATATACAAGCAGGTGCTGTTTCTTACTATCATTTCACCAAGTGATTATCAAATGGGATAAAATTGCAAACCGAAATTTTATGAGCCGAATTATTTATGAGTGAATTTCAATTTACTGAGCATCGGTTTTCCATTGCTCTGAGCCATCAGCTAAGGTTTACAAATATTTTCCTTACAGGGAATTGTTGTTGCAGTATTATTTGTAGTGTGCAAATGTCAAACTGGTAAAGCTCTACTATTAATAATGGATCTATAGATGCCTGAAAGGAGCTCTGTGCCTGCAGCCCACAGGCTTGGTTTATCGGTCTGTTTTTTTTTTTTTTTTTCATTTCTTTTCTTTTTGAAAAGAAATCCTCAGAATGCCAGTTACAAGGTTTACAGCATTTCAATCTTATGCCCTATAAAATCTTACATTCAGAGGTTAATAAAATGAGATTAATCCAGAGATACTACATGTTGGTTCTTTTTTTTTTTTTTCCTCTTCCAAGCACAATAGGTTAAATGATGTAGCCTCCAAAACAAGTAGGGATTCTGCAGACAGCTGACTGGTGGATGTTAGCTGCCACCCAGCGGCTGGAAGTCAAAGTCACCAGCATCCACTGGCAGAAGAGCTTAGGAAGTGCAAACCCAACCCGCACCTCGGAAGTACGCCAAGAGTTATCAATCATTCGTGTTTACTGTCTCATATGTACAAAAAAAGACAGAATGATGGGGAAATTATTAAATGCTTTAATGAAAGATGAGCCAAAGTCTCCTCTTTTATAATTTTAAGCCATAAGAAACTTGTTATACGTTCAAATGGTTCCCCTTTCAAAAATTACCAGTTTACAAACTTTGCCTAGCCATAGCCCCTAAGCCAAACTAGCCAATGAAAGAATTATAAATTATAAATACATCTCACTGAATGGAAGCTGGTACATTGAAGAAGCAAAAATGTCAGCAATAATCTCTAAAGAAGAAAACACGGGAATATATCCAGAGAGTGATCATAACATCAGTACAGTTACAGGGTGAATTCACTCTGAATAACTTTGATCATTTCTCTTATATGAAAGGTAATAAAACATTTTTCTTCTTTAAGTTCCTTTACTGCTTTTAAACAATTTTAATACTCATATTTTAATATAGTTTTTATTATTATAAAATAATATACATTTATTGTGGAAAATATAAAAAAGAAATATCACCACAATCTGAGCACTATTGATAGCATATTGATTAGACAGGCCTTAATTTACTTAGCCAATACTTTAACTGTTAGACTGGTTCCAATTTTTACTATTATAAACAATCCTATAATGAATACTCTATAAATCCTTGTACAAATCTGTTAGAAAAAAATATTCCTTAAAAATTATACCCTTTGGTTCCCATGAGAAATTTATTTAGTTTTGTCTCTTCTGTGCCTACACAGCAGGAGAAATGGTGAGTCGCTAATGCTGCATTGCAAGCATAATTTGCACACTTTGACAGAAGTGAAGCTGAAAATTTTTTAAATATTTATTGGATATTTGCGGATCCGTTTGTTTGTTTTACTTCTGTGAATTGTCTGTTCACATCCCTTCCTATTTTTCTCCTGGTAATTTTCTTTCTATTGATTTGGAATTGCTCTTTTTAAGACTGGATTAAGATATAGCATGCATACAGAAAATGAATAGCTGCTTCAATATTCCTATCATACAAAGTAGAAATACAAAAGCCTTAAATATTTGGATCAAGATAGCTATTTTATTTGTGTAAGAGGTATAATCCACTGTGAGTATATACTAGCTATGTGCAAAAAAAGAGAAAAAAAGCACTGAAATAAAATAAGCAAGATTTGTCAGAAATACAGGCAAAACTAAAGGAAAAATTATAAGGAAAGGATGTTCGGATAGGATGTTTTAATAGAAACATATTAATTCTTATACTGCCCAGATAATATTATTCTTTTATAGGCCATATATGGTTAACAAAATTAATCATTTATTAGAACACAGAAAACCTTACTGCATTTTAAACTTGTTTTAATGAATTTGTATCATTGAATGGAGGTAAAGTTCAACAGTGACGTGAAATGTGAATTTCCCTGGCATCCTCTGGAGCAGAGGTGTCAAACTCATTTTGACTGGGGGCCGCATCAGTCTCACAGTTGCCTTCAAAAGCCGAATGTCATTTCAACTCCTTAAGAGTTAAGGAGTAGGTACATTTACACAGTCCTAAAATTATTCTGACCCTTTGAAGGCAACCACAAAGCTCATGTGGCCCCCAGTGAAAATGAGTTTGACACCCCTGCCCTAGGGTCTCTCTCCTGCCTCAGAATTTCCCATCATGTCCAGGGAGACTGAAGCATCAAATTGGTGCCTGGGTGCTCTCCATGACTATCCACCCTCCTTCCCTGACTTTCTTACAGCCAAAGTCCTAAAGAGACCAATTTCTACAAGAGTTCACAGCCACTGCTTCACGGGCCCAGATGGGCACCAGGCATCTGCCCATCTGGGTGCCAGTGGTACCACCACTATTTCTCTACCACCTCGGAGCCCACCTGGCCAAGAGGAGACAGGTGGATGGCCCAGAAGCCATGGAAAGCTGCTTTAGGCAGTTGGGCTGGTAGGGACCAGGGCAGCCCTGTGGCATGCTGCCCTGGGGCTTCCCGGGAGCTGGGAAGTATCAGTGCAGCACAGACTGACTTTCTGGAGTACACAGAGGGAGGGGAGAAATAGCAGGCGTCCAAGAGGCAAAAGTGTAGGGGCAATGATGAACTTAGACACCAACAAAAAGAACAGATGCCACTTGCGATTGTACAGCATGAAGCAATATTAAAGGCCACAGCTTTAGAAGCCCCAAGGTCCCTTGCAATTGATGATAATGGGGAGCATGAAGAATACAGAACTGTATGGTGGCCACCAGTGAGCAGGGTAACCGTGCACTGGGGAAAGGAAATTCCCAAACCTTTGGAAATTAATGAAGCCAGCTTTGAGCTAGTAAAGCATGCCACTATGGGCCACAAAGTGTGGGAACACAAATGGTGTTTGACTCCAAGTCTGTCTCACAGTGACCCAGTAGGTACATCAACTCATCCCGTGACCTAGTGGACACGTGAACTCATCTTGTGGTCACTCCCACAATGCCTAACTCTAAAATCAGAACTGATGTCCCTGGCAAATAGCAGAACCCTCCATGTTCCCAGGCATGCATTCTTCCAGAACACCCTCCCCCTGTGAAAGCAGAAAGCAGTGCTACCGTCCTGATGTGGCAGATGCAGGTGGCCCTCCCTACCACAAATCCTTTGAACACTCCTGTCCCGCCAGTACCTGTCTCGAGGGGGATGGTCTTAGAGCAGGGCTCCTCGACCTTGGCACATAGATATTTGGGGACGGAGTGGCACACCCTCCCCACTTGTGAAAATGTCTCCAGACATTTCCAAATGTCTTCTGGGGACTAAATTGCCGTTGTTTAAGAAGCACTGAATGACATGAAATAAGCGTATCGGGGTAGGTTCCATTTACGGATGGTGTTCCAGATACGACGTCTTGAACTAGGAAGAAGCACAGTTCTTATGAAGCCTCTGCATTTTGGAGGCCATATCCCACATTTGGGTATACGGCCACTCCAGGACTTGGGTGTGCTGCAGGTCCGGGGCTCATAATCAAATATTTCCAGCACAGTTTGAGGAGCTGCAACTCCTCAGCCTCTGCTCGCTCACTCCATGGTCTTCAAGTCCAAGCTTGCCTTCTGTATCTCCCCAGTTCTCAGCATCCCTGGGAAAGCCAACGAGAACGGGGCATGGGAAGCACACCCCTCCTCCATCTCTGTTCCCACTGATCACACTTCCTTAGTCCCAACCCCTCAGAAAAAAATGATGCCATGATTCAGAGGTCTTTAAAAGTTCTCCATTAGCTTAGGCAAAGCAGAAAATCTGTTTGCTTCTATTTAAATGATGGTCAGGATAGAAAAGTGGGAACACTGGGGCAAAACTCAGTAACCTTTGCTGAGCAAATCCCATGTGCCAAAAACCCTCTACATTCTCATCTCCCTAGATCCTCCGAACAATCCTACCTAGTAGCTTGACTACATCTGACAAAGGAGAAAAACTATGGCTTCAAGAAGAATCTCACTATAGGTGGCCTGGCTGGAAAGCAAGGATCTGACTGATTGCAAAACCTCCTCACTTTTCTACCGTACTGTGGTCGAGTAGACATTTGTGATGCCACTTAAAAACCTGGGCCTGCCCTGGCTGGTGTAGCTAAGCGGATTGAGCATGGGTTGGGAACCAAAGGGTCGACTGGTTCGATTCCCAGTCAGGGCACATGTCGCCAGGGTTGTGGGCCAGGTCACCAGTAGGGGGTACATGAGAGGCAACCACACATTGATGTTTCTCTCCCTCTCTTTCTCCTTCCCTTCCCCTCCTTCTAAAAATAAATAAATAAAATCTTTAAAAGAAGAAAAAAAACCTGGGCCCACATGGCCCAGGCTTTTTTATATAAAGTATGGGAGTATTGGAGTCCTGGAGCCAAACCTGATTTTTGAAAGCCTTATTATTGCCTGACTATCTCCAAGGAATATTAAAAGGGATTCCATTTATAACCCAAACCACATTTCTCAAAAGCCCTTCACCTCTCTTTCCCCATTCTCTCACACCCCAAAGCTGTTCCAGAATTTCTCAAGCCCAGACTTTCCACAGCTTTTCTCTCTCCCTTTCCTCTCTTCTCTTTCCTGGCTTTGCCCCAATCATTCCCGCCTTCTTGCCTCTCAGGTTCACTGCCAAACAGAGAGCTCTAAATTCTTTGTTGAGGGTGGAAGGAATAGTGACAGATCTCTCACATCCATGTCCTGGGTCCCATCCCAGGCCAAATGGGATTCAAACACATCTGGACATGTAAAATGAGCTGGAGAAGTCCTCAGGGAGCGTGACTCATGAAAGTTAAATTGCATTCGTATTTTAGGAGATTTTTCTGCCCTTTCCCTTATTTTGGCCAATGGAGAAGAAAGATCCACGGAAGATCACACAGGAACTCAGGGGAGAACCAGGAAGGGAAGAACAAAAATGGCTACTCTCCCAGATAACATTTCCACCCCTAAACTGTGGCTCAGGACTGGGTCTTGTGGGAAGGAGCGGCACATGAGCTCACTGGGGAGTCTGTGAGAACCGAGGGGCAAAGCTGACTCAGCTTTGATGCTCATGGGGCCAAGTGTCATCCCTCATGAGAGGAGGGTCTCAAGCACATTCACACACAGACACTTCATGGCTTCAGGTGTGGCAGCACCTGCCTCCCAACTGGGTCATAAGCACCAAGAGAGATGACTTGCTACCAGAACCCAGCACCTTTCACCACTACTGTGACAGTGGTTGTATGTGTCAACTTGGCTAGGCACGGAAACCAGATATTTGGTCAAGCACTACTCTAGATGTTGCTATGAAAGTATTCCTTAGGTGAGATTAATATTTAAATCTGTAAACTTTGAGTAAAACAGATTACCCTCAAAAATGTGGGTGGGCCTCAACCAATCATTTGAAGGACACCGTGCAACGGTCTTCCGCCATGTGTCCACATGGCCACTACCTACACGTCCCTCATGTCACCCCTCAAATAATACCTTTGCCATCGGGCCTACTCAACCATTTTATTTATTTAAATTCCAATCCCCCCACCACATACACTTAGAAGTTCTTACCTTTCTCTCCTTTTTTCCATAGCAGGAACTATCTTCCAACATATAAATAAAGTGTGCTTGTTTAATATTAATGTGTATAGCCTCCCTTGACTAGCATGTAAGCTTCACCAGGATGGGGTTTTTGGTTTGTTTCACTGATGTAACCCAGACTCTTTAAACCGTGCCTGAGACAGGACCAGTGTTCAAAAGATATATGTGGAATGAATGAACCTCTTCTTGGTCCCATGACCCCCAACCGAGCTACTTCCTTCTCCTCCAAATGCCTCTGAAGAATGGTTTCCACCCACTATCTCCCACACTCTTCCTCATTCTCTCTTGAAGGCTGGACTCCAACCTGGACTTTGGCCCCTCAGCTGCACCGCCACAGCTCACCAAAGGCACTGGGAACTCTGTGCCTCAGTCCAGGGGTAGGTTCTCTCTTCATCTTAAGTAACGGCTTTGTTTGGCAAAGTTGACCCCACTCCTTGAAACACTTTCCTCACTGTACCCCGAATTCCCTCTCCTGATTCTGCTCTGACCCACTGGCTTCTTCTCCTCCTCCCCCCAGACCTCTGAACCAGGCTCCAACCCTCTTGCCCACTGACTCTTACCCCCGAGATGATGGATCAAACCTCCAAATTCCTGTCTCCAACTCTGACCACTCCTCTGAACTTCAGCCGTAAACAGCCAACTCCCAGCTCTCCACACAGATGTCCAATGGGCATCAAACTCAGCATTTCCCAGTGAAGTCCTCTTTCCCTCCAAGCCTGCCCCTCCCGAGGTCTTCCCAATCTCAGAGAGGGCAGCTCCATCCTCCTAGTGAAAACTGTGGACTCAGCCTTGACTCTGCTTTCTTTTCCTTCCTTTCACTTCTAATTCATCACCAAATCCTGCCAGCTCTGCTACAAAATACACCCGGAATCTGACCGCTTCTTAGCCCACTGCTACCATGCCTGCCCAAGACACGGTTACCCCTCACCCACATTACGACGATACCTACCGAATGTTCCTGCTTTTCCACTTCTACTCTCCCACGCAAACCAGAGTCATCCTCTCACAGTGAAGGTCAAAACCTGCTCTTCCTGCGCGGCCCTCCGTGATGTCCCCACACCTCTCTTGCTGCATCCCCTATAGCTTTCCCTCTCCCCACTCTCCTCCAGGTAAAGGACCTCCCTCAGCTGTTCCATTAACGTGCCCAGGACACTCAGGCCACAGGACCTTTGCAAGTGATGTTCCCTCTCCCTGGAACCCTATTGGCCAGAGAGCTACCTCAAATCCTCAGGACCCTGCTCAAATGCTCCTTTTTCAGTGAGGCGGCTCCTGGCCACCCCACATAACATAACAAGCCCCGCAGCACTGCCTCCACAGCGTCCTCCAGCCCCAAGCCTCGCTGATTTTGTCTGCAGAGTTCATCAGCAGCTGACAGAAACACGTCCTGTCCCCACTGGAATGGAAGCCGGCACGGCTGGGACTCGGTCTGCTGAGTTCACTGCTGTAATGCCAGCACCTAGAGCAGTACCTGGTTCATAGCAGGCGACCAACAAAGGTGAGTGGACTGGAAATCCAGACGATTTGGACATTGGCAGTCTAGGACACATACTTCTGAAAAAAAGTCATGAGCTCTTTGGAGCCGGGACTGGGACTTGTTTACATTTTGTCCTGGCAGGGTGCCTGGCTCGGAGTTGATCATGTGAATGTTTACTGGAGAGATGAAGAGGCACATGGAGCTAGATGTTAGTTATTCCCCATGCTCATCCTTCCGTTTGGAGGGACTTCACGTAGATTCAAAGGAGTGAGCCCACTGGGTTTTCTGGTTTGGAAGGAGGAGGGACGTGGAACCTACTGGTTCAGCTCCCAGTTCTGCCCTGCCTCCATGAGGCTGCCACCTGACCACTGTCGCCCCTGCCAAAAGGGTCAGCTCTGAGACAGGCCTCTGGTATCTGGATGGTGGGAACTGGACAGCAAACCACGTTTTCCAATCCACTTACCAACACCAAATATTAAACACTAAATATTCTCCTCTCCATCAGTCTGATGTCGCCTTCATCTCGCTATCCTTCTGAGTCCAGGAGGGAAAGGAGGCAATGATCTGTTAACCCACCACTCTCAGATTAGCTCTCCATATCTTCTTCCTTCCTCCGCCTAATCCCACCCCATCTTTCTCAGACTTTTGGTATCTCTGTAAGCAGTCATTGCCTCCTGATTTTCCAAGACGGGTACATCTGGAGGGTTAGGCCATCATTCTCAAACCTGGCAGGCACTTGAACTGACGCAGATGCTTTGTACAAACACTTACTGCCAAGTCACTGCAAAGACGCTGAATCACCCAGCACCAGTCCCAGGGCAGGAACCGAGCTCCAGCCTTACCTGTGGAGTGCATGCAAATGCCCTGCCCCCTCCCATTCTGGATGAAGGTGAGGACCATGCCTTCCAAGAGTGTACTTTCCTGCAACTGAGCTTATGAGCAGGTGCAGCCTTCCAGGCAACCCCTCCACCTGCTGGTCCCCACCCGAACTTGGAAGCCAAAGTTGTTAAGTGGCTGGGGCAGTGGTCCCAAATTTTTAAGTCTCAGAAACCCTTTACACTTTAAAAATCATCAAGGACCTGAAGCCTATGTGCATGTGGGTTATATCTGTTGATGCTCACTGCATTCAAAATTAAAACTGAGACATGTTTAAGACACAGGACTACACAAGCACACATTCTGCCGGCCATCAGAGCAATGACACTGTGACACATCATAGTAACCAATGGAAAGCAACTCCACACACAAGATGTCTTAGGAGAAGTAAGAACATAGTTTGGGCCTCAGAGATGCCCTGAATGGATCTGAGGATCCCCAAAGGTCCTGGACAATACTTGGAGATCTTCTAGGCTATGGGAACGGGCAGAGTCTCCAGGCTGCCTGCAGGAAGCTAGAGGCATGATCAGACTCTGGCTGACGTTATTTCCTGCTTTGAATGGAAGCAAAGAAAGCTCTCAAAAATGAAATCTATGAGGCGAGCAGTTGAAGTTTTCTGAAACCTGCAACACTGGAACTACTCCAAACCTGCCTCTTGCTCAATCCCTTGAACAATTTCAGATCCAAGTTCTGGCACCAACAGAAAATGACTATTGTGGCAGGCAGATGAACAGCCCCCAAAGATAGCCACATCTTAATCCCCAGAACCAGTGAATATGTTAGGGAACATGGAAAAGGAGGACTAAGGGTGAAGATGAAGTAAAGGTAGCTAATCAGCTGACCTTAAAATAGGGAGATTAGACTTCCGGCCAAGATGGAGGTGTAGGCAGACACACTGTGCCTCTTCTCACAACCAAAATTAAGGACAACAAAGGTTTAGAAACAAGAAAACAACCAGAACTCAGAAAATCAAACTGTTTGGAAGTCCAACAACGATTCATCCAGACCGGTAAGAGGGGCGGAGTCGCGGCAGGAAAAAGTGGAGGTGCCGACGGGCACGCAGGCAGCAGCGGCTGGCAGCCCCCAGGTGCACAGGCGGCGACTAGCAGACCCCAGACACGGGGCAGCAACTGTGCAGAACCAGTGAGGCCGCACAAGGCAGCTGGCTGACGGGGTGGTCCCACATTCACGCGCAGATAATCCAGGCAAAGGGGAAGCGGTGAAAGGGAGGGGAATCCGAGAGTGAGCAAAGCAAGCGCCATTGTCTCCTCTCAGACCCCGCCCCCACATACAGCGTCACTACCCAGCGACTGGGCT